>SJYC01124730.1:0-122273 GCA_006408675.1 Madoqua kirkii | reverse complement strand
CGCCATCTATGGGGTCACACACAGCGGACACGACTGAAGCGACTTAGCAGCAGCAGCAGTTGTATGACTGATTCATGTTAATGTATGGCAGAAACCAGTGCAATGTTGTAGAGCAATTATCTTTCAATTAAAAATAAATTATTTTTTTAAAAGATAAAGGTAACACATTAAACTCATTTTCCCCCAAAAAAGAACTAGTTGTGATCACATGGAGGAAGAAGAATGTTTCTTCTCAGAATCTGCTCGTTTTAGCTTTTAAACAAAATCCTAACAAAAATCTTGGCGTTGCTGGTGCTGTGAAAAATAAAAAGTCAGGGAAAAAGTGAAATTGTCCAAACGATAAGGTAAATATAGGAAGAACTTAGCAGTTCGACAGAAAACCAGCAAGTTCTTAGGAAGTAATGCTTTACTAGAAGCTGAAAGAGAAGAGTAGGATTATGATCTAACTTCTTACACATGAGCAGTTACATAAGAGACTGCAAAATTACTGGAAATGCATAAAGGATTGGTTTAGAAGTGAGATATTATATGCTTCGTTTTGTTAACAAAAAAAAATCTATTATAATTTTTCTCAGCCCTCTGAAATAGCACCTTGAGATAAATCAGTTATCATGCTGAATGTCCACAGAAACTTTTCCTCACCAGAATGCTCTGGATTTTTATATTTGGAAGCCTGTTCCAAAAGTCTAAGGTACTCAGTTAAATGCTTCCACTCTGATTTTTTTTCAATGTAGTAAGCATAAGAAATAAGTGTGCATTTCATCGTGTGTTCAGGAAAGGAAAGCACTCTCTTGAAGACCCAGCTGCATCCACATGTTCACTATTCACAATAGCCAAGGTGCAGAAATAACCTAAGTGCCCATGTATGGATGCATAGATAAAGAAATGTAGTATGTATATCCAAGGGAATATTATTCAGTCATAAAAAGTCCACTATTTGAGACATCAGTTAATCTTGAGGGCATTACCCTAAGTGAAATAAATCAGATAAAGGCAAGTTCTGCATGAAATCACTTACATAGAAACTCTTTAAAAAAAAAAAAAAGGCTCATAGAAACAGAGAGTAGAATGGTGTTTGCCAGGAGTTATGCGGCAAAGGATGGATGGGAAGATGTGGGACCAAGGGTACAAGCTTCTAATTATAAGTAGATTAAGTCCTGGGAGCTAATGTATGGCATAGGGTCTATAGTTGCAATAATGTATCATATACTTGTAAGTTGCCAAGAGCATAGTTCTTGAAAGTCCTCACTACAAAAGAAAAGACAACTGTATGAGGTGATGAAAATGTTAACTCATTTTATTGTGGTCATCATTCTGCAACATAAACACCTATTGGATCATCACAGTCTACACTTTAAACTTCTGCCAGTTGCAAGTGAGTTAAATCTCAATGAAGCTAGAGGAATTTTAAAAATAAAACTGCAGAGGACCTCTATACATATTGAGTTTATTGTTTAGTCTGTGCCACTTTTCAGCTCCTTAACTTTACACATGCCTCTCTGGTCCCAGAACACACCCTCTGCTCAGCAGTTCAGCCTGTTCTTTTCCTTCAGCCAGTTGCTGTCTTGACCATCAAATGACATCTGTTCTTTGCCATATCTCCACCTCAGACCATCCCTATCATCTATCTTCCATCTTTCTGGGTGTTGTTGGTAAATTGTTTATTCTTCTCATAATATCTGCCTACATTCACATCCTTCCACCTGCCAGGACCCCTGATTTCTCAGTTGCCTCTATAACTGCATCTATCCATTCATCCTGCAACTTGGACACCTTGTAAAGTCCTATTTTTAGCCTTATTCCTTCTCTCTTTCTCTCCCTTGGGTTACTGATCCATTCCTGCAGCTTCACTTCTCATTTGTAAGAGAAATGAACCAAATTTTTCCATTAAACACGGCATCCCCTGAATTCTCCAAGTTGTATTAGCACAGACTTGTCTGCCTACAGTGATCCGACCACATCTCAGACCAGCTCATCTAAAGCTGAATCTGTTATCTCCCTCAACTTGTGATCTGCATTGCTGCAAAGCATCTCTGTTCTTTCAGGCACTCACACTGGAAAACTCCCATTTGCCATCTCTCATATTCAGTCAGTCATCAAGTCCTATTTCTTTCTTCTCTTCAGTTACCTCAGATAACTTTCCAGTCTGTGCCCAAATCTATATGGCCGTATCCTTCTGTAATAGCCAGGACCCTTCCTTTGGAAGATCAGAAGACGTATTCCCAATGGAATTGTTAACCTGTGTAACTGAAAATATAGGGGTGCTCCTTTCAGGTATGGCTTGAACTAGGATTTCAAACAATCTCATCAATGTGAGTCTCTACCCATCTCACGACTCTGGCCACCCACAGGTTGGCCTCATTCTCAAATAAAACGGATGTCAGCTACATGATCCACACAGTGATACAATTGAAAAAGACATTCTTTTCACCAATAATTCAAACTAGCACCCTGGGACTGAGTCTGATTGTGTATTCTGAGCTATTTTCCCATCTCTGAGCCAAGCCATGTGACCAGACAGAATGGGATTGATTGCCTGGCAAGACATGGGTGCATGCCTTGTTTGAAGTGAGCCACTTGAACCACCTGGCCTGAGAGTGGGAGAAAGGTGATCCCCCAAGGGAAACAGGAGTCCTGTATCTAAGAGAGGATGCAATGGGGCTGGTACAGAACGAAACAACAGATGCCCAGCAAATACCCACCAGGAACTGATGTTCTAGCAAAGCGTAGTCCTTCAGAAACACAGTCAACTGTGATGTACTCTTCAACTGATGACGGTTCACCTCACGTACAACTGTGAATGTTTTACATGTGACCCACCACTTCACCCCTCTCTGGCAACAACTCAGTACTTAGTCCACAGAAAAACCAGAAAGAGTCAGATCAAAACACCCACCTGCATCTATAGTCATTCCACCCTCCTTCCCTCTTGTCACAGGGATGATGTGGCTGTCCTCTGCTTAGAGTCATAGCTAATCCTGTTTCTCTCTGAATCCCAACTATCTTTGTCTTTTTCATTCTCCTTTTCTATTCTGCATATCACATGTAGCGCTTTGTGTGTGTGTGTGTGTGTGTGTGTGTGTGTGTGTGTGTGTGGTGGTGGTTTGGTCACTAAGTCATGTCCCGCTCTTTGAGACCTTATGGACTATAGCTCACCAGGCTCCTCAGTCCATGGGATTTCCCAAGCAAAAATACTGGAGTGGGTTGCTACTTGCTCCTCCTGACCCAGGGATTGAACCTGCATCTCTTGTATCTTTCACTGAAGTATAGCTGATTTGCAATGTTGTGTTAGTTTCAAGTGTATAGGACATATATACCTATGAAATCTTCAGATTCTTTTCCCTTATGCATGTACACTAAGTCACTTCAGTAATGTCCAACCCCGTGGACTGTAGCCCATCAAGCTCCTCTGACCGTGGGATCCTCCAGGCAAGAATACTGGAATAGGTTCTCATGCCCTTCTCCACAGGATCGTCCTGACCCAGCGGTGAAAGTGGATTCTCTTATATCTCCTGCATTGGCAGGTGGGTTCTTTTCCACTAGCACCACCTGGGAAGCCCTTTCCTTTATAGGTTCTTACAAAATATTTAACTTAGTTCCCTGTGCTATACAGCAAGACCTTATTGTTTATCTGCTTTATGATGGTAGTGTGTATCTGTTAATCTCAAACTCCTAGTTAATCCTCTCCCCTTTTGCCCTTTGGAAACTGTCAGTTTGTCTTCTGTGTTTGTGGTTCTATTTTTTAAATAAGTTCATTTGTATCTTTTTTTTTTTTTTTAGATTTCATATATAGGCAGGGTCATGTGATATTTGTCCTTCTCATCTCTCTCTTCCCCAGATGTCATGTTAAAGTTCCTTCCATGTTAAAAGGGGGGAAAAGAGTGACCTTCTAGGTAGGGTGTCCTCCAGCTAGTGGCCAGTTTGGGGCTTTTTCATAGCTTAGAATCTTGTAGGCATTGTCTGCACCCACGAGGTCCTCTCGTATACCCTACTCAATCTCAACCCCCAACCCACAGTCATCTATCATGTCACTGGGTTAAAAATGCTCCTGCCAGGGTCACAGAACCAAATAGTTGCTGTTAAAAGAAGACACACTTTCCATCCACATCATGCTTGAACTCCCAACATTTAGTAAAACTGACCACTCTCTCTTCCTTGAAAAACCATCTTCCCTGAAATTCCATGATACTTCTTCCAGTTTTTCTCCTGTTCCTTCATTTGGCTCTTATCCTCCTGGCCAAGACTTTGTCAGCTTAAAAAAATATACATGATTAAAAGCTGTGAGTCAAGTTTATTCAGCATCGTACTGAGGACTATTGCCAGGGAGCCAGCCTCTCAGATACCTCTGAGAAACTGATTTGAAGAGATAAGAGGGGAGATCAATATATATGTGATTTCGCTGAAGGGGATACTCACAACCAGTCATACATCTCGACAGAAGGTTTCTGCTAGTGATAAGGAACGAATGTCTTAGTTAATGGTTTTGGTGTTTTCAATGTATGGGAAGATGCAAGAATCCAGGTTTGCAAAAATTTTCTCCTGAAAATGTCTATCAGAAGGTCTGTTCTGCCAGTTTTCCCCAGAGCACAGAGGACCTAATCCTGATCTCCACCCTGAACTCCTTTCAGTGTGAGTTGAAAGTCAGCAACTGCAGTGGCAAAAGACTCAACCCTATAGAGCCGGTGGCCAGGCAACATTCTTCAGTTGGCAACTTAAAGACTGATGTCCCGTCCTCTGCCTCTTCATTTCTCATGGTGTCATTCACTCTGAGAGTCCCTACCCATTTCCAATGTCATACATCAGCTGGTGATCCTCAGGTATGAATTCCAACCGAGTTGCTTGTCTTGAAAACCAGTGTTTGGGCCACAGACCTGCTCACTTGTCACGTGGATCGCTTGAATGCAAAATGTCCAAAATCAAAAGCGCGCACACACCCCCAACCTCCTCATCCAACTGCATTTTCTGTTTCAGAAGGAGAGTCATTCCTGATTCCTCCTTCTTCAGTTTTCTCCTCCTACCTGCAAAACATACACGTGCTTGATCACTGGGAGTCAACCACTGATT
Organism: Madoqua kirkii; assembly: GCA_006408675.1. NCBI lineage: Eukaryota > Metazoa > Chordata > Mammalia > Artiodactyla > Bovidae > Madoqua > Madoqua kirkii. The sequence goes on along the minus strand of SJYC01124730.1, from coordinate 117,209 downwards.
TGAGGCTTATCTTCCTTAATACATCTTCAAGCTGTCTTTGTCCCTCCTTTTATTTATTTATTTATTTGGCTGCCTGGGTCTTAGTTGCAGCACATGGGATCTTTCCTTGTGGTGCGTGGACTCTCTGCTTATGACACACAGACGCTAAGTTGTGAAGCAGACTCCAGAGGGTACAGGCTCAGTAGTTGCAATGTGCAGGCTTAGTTGCTCTGTGGCATGGGGGATTTTAGTTCCCTGACCAGGGATAGAACCTGCATCCCCTGCGTTACAAGGCAGATTCTTTACCGCTGGACCACGAGGGAAGTCCTTCTCTCCTCTTTGTCACAACTCTCCTCAACCAGTCCACCATCACCTCTCACCTGTATACCTACAACAACTTCCTACATCATTCTTGGGTCCCCAGTTTTACCCTCGCCGAGCCACTAATACATAAACCTGGCCTATCACTCTCTGGTACCAAAGTATGTCACGATCTGGCCTCTGCTTCCCTCCCTTCTCCCACTTGGTCCCCATTCACCTGTCAAAATGTATTTTTCCAGCCAAACTGAACGACACTTCCACCAACACGCTGTGCTATAAATTTCAGTCCTCTTCTCCTAGTAGATTACATCCAGCCATCTAGCTAGTGCGTTGACAGCTGCAGAGGAAAAGGCAATGGAGTTAGAGATGTCATAAATTTTAAATGTAAGATGAAATGTGATTATCAAAGAAACTACATTATGTTCTTAATAATCGTTACAACTTTAAAGTTGTATAGGCATTGCGAAGACCAGATGGCCTGGAGTTTTGTTTGCACTGCATGTTCAGTGATCAGGGTGGAATTAATATCAGCTAATGTATTTCTATATAATTTGTGGCTTTCGCTGGCATTTGTTCACTTTGCAAGGTGGATTGTTTCTGTCGTGCTGTCATTATACTCCAAATCATAAAAACAGGCCAGTGACTCCACACAAGTTAACTAAGTGTCAAACTTAGTAATTAAAATAGTAATATTAGTATTTTATCTAGAATGATGACATGAACATAAAGAGTGGGAAAATCCCAAACGTAGATCTGAATGTACTGAGGCCAGTGATTCTGAAAATATGATGAGCTTTCATGAAGAAGAAAAGAGTAACTAGTAAGAATAATAATGACTCCTTGAAAACTGGATTTTATTTAACTGACAGAAGCCATGGAAATGTTTGTGACATTTCAAAAAAGAAGTACTTTTCTAATAATCATTTTATAGCAAAAGCAACATAATGCTTTGTATACCAAATTAGCATCATGGTTAAAAGTAAAGAAATCAAAATTACATAATCATCATCAAAGATGTATATCTTCCTTGTAGAGTAAAACGAGTACCTTGCTCACGAGTTCTAAGAAAGCTTCAAAGTCAGGTGCAAATTGAATATGAGATATACTTGGAGAGAGAGTGCAGTACAGTATTGGTGAGTTCCTTTATCAGACAACTTTCTCTGCAGAAAAGCAATTACTTGTATCAGTGTGTTCTTGCAAATATTTTATTTTACAAATGCATGTTTCATACAAAACAGCTCTCAGTGTGTGTGCTTTTTCTCGCGTGTATAAGAAAGAAATACTAAATGATTTCATATTCTGTTCATTATTTTGTGGTTGACAATATGCTACCTGATCTTGACTCTAATATCAGAGAAGTGTAAATATGATCAAAGATGGAATGGGGATGTGTCCATTCAAGGGGTGTGCAGCAAAAGGGGCAGGAATTACATAACTCTCAGGAAGCAGTTGGCAATTAAAAGCCACAGCAAATGCTCTGAGTCTGTGGTCACTTCAGACATCCAGAAGTATTAGAACTAACTCATTCTACCTGCTGTCTCTGATGAGCCAGAAGAAAGAAAGAATGGAAGGAAGGGAGGGAGGAAAGAAGGAAGGAAAGAAAGAAAAAAAAGGGAAGAAAGAGAGAGCAAAAGAAAGCAAGCAAGCTTAGGGTGTAAGCTATCTGTAGCTGACTCAGAGGTGTAATCATCAGAAATGTGATCATTCTTAGTAGCATTAGTATCATTATTATTAAATCTCAAAAGATTATATCTTATTTATAAATTTGTGCTCTGCATCAAAACACTGATTAAATGATCTGAGGATGCCAAATGTTGAAGACACAGTACCCCAAAACAAAATCCACCCTTTATGCAACTCTGTACATTTGGAATCATCATCAGTGCTAAAGGTCAATATTTGTGGGATTAATGAATCAATCTATATCATCTCATCCTAGCTCTGTAATGTACATTGCAAAGTTGGGGAAACTTAAGCATGTTTTCCACGATTTCTAAAAATGGGAAGGAAAGCAGTACTCAGATGGGAATGATACATGTGGTCCTCTGGATGCTGTTCCAGCCTGTCTCTCTACTCTCCTATTATACTGTCATCCCACCGGAGAACTGTCTCTTGCTCACTGTCTCTCCCCGCATCCCCAGAACGTCTCAAACTGCAGTCTGTGGACCACCCAGGAATCTATCACACTGTCCCTGTTTGTCGAGAAGGAGGCAATGACATGTGACTATGTCATGCATTTTTTTAGATGTATTTATTTTTGCTCATGCTGGGTTTTTGTTGCTGTGCACAGACTTTCTCTAGCTGAAACAAGCAGGGGCTACTTTTCATGGCGGTGTGTGGGCTTCTCATTGCGGAGGCTTCTCTCATTGTGGAGCACAGGCTCCAGGCTCTCAGGCTTCAGTAGCTGCAGCACATGAGCTCAGTCACTGTGGCTCGAGAGCTCTAGAGCGCTGGGTTGGTAGTCATGGCGAATAGGCTTCGTTGCTCCTGCAACATGTGGGATCTTCCAGGACCAGGGGTCAAAACAGTGTCCCTTGCATTGCAAGTTGGATTCTTAACCACTGAACCACCAAGGAAGCCCAGATGTCATGCATTTTAAATATAAGATGAATTATGATTTTCAGAGAAAATTGTGACACTGAAAGAATAACCAGAAACTTAGTAAATGTTCTGAATAAGTCTTGCCTAGAGTGGGCAGCTGTGATGTACCATCTTCTGACTTTTAATGAGCTCCACTCCTGCAAAATATATTTCCTATGTCACTTTCCAGTCTATGAAATGACTCCCAATGGAAATAAGAGCCAACATCATCCTAGGCACACAGGAGAAGATGCAGGACCACCATCCCCTCCCCCAGTCATCCCAATAAACTCCACCTGATACCTCATCTCTGTCACTGATTCTCAACTAAAAGGTTCCCAGAAATTCCTGGCCTTGGCTGGCAGTGGTGGTCATCATCAGCCAAGCCTGGAGTTCTTTGAAAAGTCACCTTCCTTCCTTCTGATTTGGCAGTTTTGGAAAGCATTTGTTAGTTTTTCAGATGCAATCTTTATTATGTCTGTTTACAAGTGTGAAAATTCCTCACCAAGTCAGCTTCTGAAAATCATTAAGGAAAGCACAGAAAAGGTAGAAATAAGTAATTAGTATACACAGCTGTCCTTCCAACCTTGCCTTCAGAACCTAGGAGGCTGTGGCATTTCACTGGGACCTGAACGCTGAGCTCCAGCTTCAGAGGGGGAGACAGAAAAGCTTCAGAACATCTGTTTCCATGTGTGTAGGAAGAAATCCCTGATTCCATCATATTCAGACTCTGTATACTATGGGCAGCATCACATTTAAAGTCTATGATGGGGGATCATCAACTCTTCCAAGGATGTTGTACAGCCATCTCTCTGGTCTACACATCATTGTGTCTGAATCCTTCTTCTCTCCCCGTGCTGGGCACCAGGCTGGATACAAAGTTGGTGCATTAAGCCACGTGCAATCAGGACACCATCACATTTAAAGTCTATGATGGGGGATCATCAACTCTCCCAAGGATGTTGTACAGCCATCTCTCTGGTCTACACATCATTGTGTCTGAATCCTTCTTCTCTCCCCGTGCTGGGCACCAGGCTGGATACAAAGTTGGTGCATTAAGCCACATACAATCAGGACACCAGAAACCAAGGCAAAAGCCTCCACAGATGGAACTGAAGGTGTGGGATTGGTGTCAAATAGCTGAAAGGGCCAAGCAGAGATTGCGAAAGAATTGAGACATTAGCAGCAGTGGGCAGCAAGCAGCATGAGCGGTAGGTCTGGAAGGATGAATGGATGAGGTGATATCTCCAGAACCATGGAGTCACCCAGCGCCTACCAGAGATACTGTCCTGAACACAGAGAGAGTGAGGTGTGAGGATTGGGGGTACAATGTAACTACAGGTGATAATCCTGTATCATATTATTGGATCTCCCCCAGTATCCCCACCCCTCTCCACCCCCACCAGTGCCTCCACTTGGCTGAAACTGCTTGGAAGCCAGGTGACCATGAAGGCTGGGAGTGGTTTGCAAAGACCTGTGATTCAGAGCAGAGCTGGTGGGGGTAGCGGGGGAGGGAAAGTCACAGAAGGAAATTCCAGGCGCCCAGGATATAACTTCTGTGTTACACAAGAGAGAGAGAGCCTTCCTCCCAGAGTCATGATTCTCCCCTGGGATGCTCCAGAACCCCTCTGGCTGGGAGACCTCTTTCACCTCCTGGGTAGAAAATGCCCTCGCAGCAATAATTGGAGAGTCTGACAAGGGCAGCTATCCCAAGACAAAGTGCTGGTGACCGCAATGCCTTCCCCCTGGAGTCCAGACCTATCTCAGGCCCCACCTGCGGGATTTTCAAGCACATTCTCGGTACTCCTGCCTTACTGGACAGAAGGTTAAGAGGACTGCAGAGTTAACAACCCAACTGCCCCTGCTTCCCCTCCCCTGACACTGATCAAAATGCAGATAGACGTTGAGATGGGTCGGAGGCTCTGCATTACCACCTCGGCTGATGGTATTTTCAAGTTGGCAGGAATATGGGAAAACACTCTATTTCAACATCCTGTCACCTGGAGCACCTCGCAGGAAAAGTTCCAGCCCATCTACAGAAGCCCGGAGTGCGCTGCTTGTTTTTTTTTTTTTATGCTATTTCTTTTCTTTAATTTTTTAAATTTTTTTTATTTAATACTTTATTCTATTTTGCAGTACTGTATTGGTTCTGCCATACATCGACATAAATCAGCCACAGGTGCACACGATCTCCCCATGCTAAAGCCCCCTCCCACCTCCCTTCCCCCCATACCATCTCCCCGGATCATCCCGCACACCAGCCCCAAGCATCCTGTTTCCTGCATTGAACATAGACTGGCACTTCATCTCCCATATGATTGTATACATGTTTCATTGCCATTCTCCCATATCGTCCCACCCTCTCCCTCTCCCTCTCCCTCTGAAGCCAAAAGTCCATTCTATACCTCTGTGTCTCTTATATTGTCTCACGGGGTCATCATTACTATCTTCTAAATTCCATATATATGTGTCAGTATACTGTATTGGTGTTTTTCTTTCTGGCTTACTTCACTCTGTATAATCGGCTCCAGTTTCATCCATCTCATTAGAACTGCATCAAACTTATTCTTTTTGAGGGCTGAGTAATACTCCATTGTGTATATGTACCACAGCTTTCTTATCCATTCATCTGCTGATGGACATCTGGGTTGTTTCCATGTCCTGGCGATTATAAACAATGCTGCAGTGAACATTGGGGTACATGTGTCTCTTTCAATTCGGGTTTCCTTGGTGTGTATGCCCAGCAGTGGGATTGCTGGGTCATGAGGCAGCTCTATTTGCAATTCTTTAAGGAATCTCCACACTGTTTTCCATAATGGCTGTACTAGTTTGCATTCCCACCAACAGTGTAAGAGGGTTCCCTAAGACCAGAAACTATAAAACTCCTTGAGGAGAACATAGGCAAAACACTTTCGGACATACATCACAGCAGGATCCTCTATGATCCACCTCCCAGTATACTGGAAATAAAAGCAAAAATAAACAAATGGGACCTAATTAAAATCAAAAGCTTCTGCTTGTTTTTTTTTTAAGTGAATTGATTAAGGAAATTCCCTGAGGGTCCAGTGATTAAGTCTCTGCTTCCACTGCAGGGGGCACAGGTTAGATCCCTGGTCAGGGAAATAAGATCTCACAAGCCAAGGGCATGGCTAAAAAAAAAAGATATTAAAAAAAAATTTTTAACCATGTAGCAATTTAAATATTTCATATAATTCATAAAGCAAATTGACTTCAAAAGTAATTTGATTCAAAGGTACATAGGATGAATGAGACGTGAGGATTGAAGGTACAGTGTGACTGCTGGTGAGAACACGGTATTGTATCAGTGAAATTTGCTGAGAGTAGAAACTTAAATGGTCACAACAAAAAATAAATAAATAAACAAAGATAAATATGTGAGGTGATGGATGTGTTAATTAACTAGATTGCAGAATCCTTTCATGCAGAATCCTTTGTATGTATATCAAATCACCGCCATGTGCACTTCTAATATCTTATGATATTATACCTCAATAAAGCTGGAAATTATAAAAGGCACAAAGTAACTAAATAATGACATTAAAGGCATATGGATTTGGATTGATGATATACAGATATGTTACAAAGGTGTCTTTGTTACAGAGGTCCCTGGTCACATCTGTAACCACAGGCGACAGCAGATTCAATGCTGAAGCCTAGCCTTCCCTTTCAGGTCAGTTCAGTTCAGTAGCTCAGTCGTGTCCGACTCTTTGTGACCCCATAGACTGTAGCACGCCAGGCTTCCTTGTCCATCACCAACTCCTGGAGCTTACTCAGACTCATGTCCATAGAGTCAGTGATGCCATCCAAACATCTCATCCTCTGTTGTCCCTTCTCCTGCCTTCAGTCTTTCCCAGCATCAGGGTCTTTTCCAATGAGTCAGTTCTTCGCATCAGGTGGCCAAAGTATTGGAGTTTTGGCTTCAGCATCAGTCCTTCCGATGAATATTCAGGATTGATTTCCTTTAGGATGGACCTTTAGTTGCTGTAAATTGGGCAGGTCTGGAAGGAGGGTCCCAGGAAGGGGTCTGTGGTAGCCAAACAGATAATCTGTCCATCTCAAGATCATTAGTTGAATCACATCTGTAAAGTTCCCATTCCTGTGCAAGCAATATATTCTCTGGTTCCAGGGCTTAGGATGTGGACATCTTGCGGGTGTGGGGAGGCATTCATCGTCCACCCTACTAGGCTACAGATTTTATCTCATTCAAAAGCAAATGCTGGAACTTCCCTGGTGGTCCAGTGGCTAAGACTCTACCCTCCCCATGCAGGGGCTCCAGGTTCGATCCCTGGACAGTGAACTAGATCCTATGTGCCACAACTAAGATTCAGCACAGCTAAATAAATAAAAATAAATAGTTTTTAAAAAACAAATTCTGAGTGCTTATTTTAGGACAAGCTCTTTAAAAGCACTGCAGATGCAAAGAGGAAAAGGTGCGGTATTTGCCTTCAGTCAGCTCAGAGGTTTAATAGAGAAAAGGCTAGGTCAACAAAGCAATTACAAAGCAGTAAATTACGGTCATAGTAGCATGGGGATGTAAATATGGGATGCCTAAATCTGGAAGAATGAAAGGAATCATGGCATCCGTGCAGGTGCTGACCAGGAACTGTGGAGACAGTGCTAGAAATAGAAAGTCATGATTTCAAAATGATCACACTCAAGTGAGTTCAACAACAGTTGTCAGTCACGCTCTATCTAGGGTGGTAGGAGGGTGTTGGATGGAGTGGGATACTCTCACAGTCTTAGGTGTCTCACAACGCTTATAAGTTACAATAAGAAGAAAAAGTAGGAAGTCTGGGATGAGGAAATCAAACCACACCTTGACCAGAGGTGATTAAAATTAACATCACTATTGAGGGGCAGATGGACATCCCAGGCCTGTGGATGGAATTCTCCCAAGAAGGATACAGCATCCCCTGGGCAGCATCCCAGATGGGTAGGCGTAGAGTTATCTAATCATGAGGAAACTGTTAAATTGGCCCCAGATGGGGAACATCCTATTTTTAAAAATTGGCAGCTTCCTCAAAAATGTCAATATTATGAAAGAGAACAAAAGGTCAAGGAAATATTCCAAGTTCTTCAACCTATTCTTCTTCAAATTCATTTCTCATTTAGGTTATTACAGAATACTGAGCAGAGTTCCCTGTGCTATACCATGGATTCTTGTTGGTTATCTATTTTAAACATAGCAGTGTGTACATTGTCCATCCAATACTCCCTCCCGACCACTATCCCTCACTCCCTGTAACCATAAATTCATTTGCTGAGTCTGTTTTCTAAATAAGTTCATTTGTATCATTTTTTAAATTCTGAATGGCAACTCACTCCGGTATTCTTTCCCTGGGAAACTCCTAGGGACAGGGGAGCCTGGGAGGCTACAGTCCATGGGATCTCAGAGTCAAATACAACTGAGCATGTACACACACACGTGCATGCGCACGAGCACACACACACACACACACACATTTAAGTGATATCATATGATGAAATGTTCCAAATTAAAGAAAACCATGACACCTAATGCAATGCCTAATCTAAGACTCCAGGCTCTTGTCCTGGAGAGAAAAAATTATTATGAAAACATTCTTGGGATATAAATGGAAGATCAGATGAATTTAACTGGAAGGTTGTTTCTTGAATATGATAACTATACTGTAGTTATCATAGCCCATTGCTCTTAAATACTCAAATATGAATTTCTCAAGAATATCCTTGCTCTTGACAAATTCATACTTGAGTATCTAAGAACAATAGGCCATGATGTATGTAACTCACTCTCATATTGTTCAAAAAGAAATTATGGATGGATGTTAGATTATAGATAGATAGATAAATAGCAGATGATTAATAAACTGATGATAGTGGATTCATGGTTAGAACACATTATTTGCAAATGGGTGAAATATTGACAGTAAATGAATGTAGATCAAGAAAATTCTTTGTATTATCATTTGTCATTTAATTTTAGTTATTTATTTTTGGCTATGCTGGGTCTTCATTGCTCCTCAGGCTTTTCTTTAGTTGCAGAGAGTGGTGGCTACTCTCTAGTTGGGATGCAGGGGCTTCTCATTGCAGTGGCTTCTCTTGTTGCCAGAGTACTTCTAGAGCCGTACGCTCAGAGCACAGGGTCAGTAGATGTGGTGCGGGGGCTCAGGTGCTCTAAGGCAAGTCAGATCTTCCTGGACCAGGTATCAAACCAGTGTCTCCTGCATTGGCAGGTGAATTCTTTACCACTGAGCCACCAGGGAAGCCCTCTTTGTATTACTTTTTCAGCTTTTCTATAAGCTTGACATTATTTCCAACTGAAAAGCAATTTTTAATGAACACAGTGTGAACTCAGATGCCAGACTTGCCTAGGATTGAGTCTCAGCTGTACCCTCTCATTCTCTCTGTTAACTTTAGCCCATTTTGTGATTCCCCTGAGCCTCAGGTTACCCATCTGTAAAATAAGGATTCCAGCAGCACCTCCCTGGTTGGACTGTGTGTAGCTCAGATGAACTAATTCATGTGAATCCCCTGGAAGAGGATTCTGTGCTCAGCAGAACTGCCTGTGTTATTATCCCCAGGAAAGGTAACATTTAACAGAGATCTGGAGGATGTGTCAAAGTTTGCCAGCTGGCTACGTACGATAAGAGTATTGCCGATTTGCAAGAAATGTTGCTGAAAAGTACAGTTAGAGGTGGGATGTGGCGCAAGATGGACAGGTGAGGAGCAGCCAGACTATAAAGTGCCTCTCGCCCACACAAAGGAAGGTTATTAGTTGTTCTATGGTGTGGTTAGTGTTTGAGTGATTAATGTAGGTCCAGACAGGTGAGTTGGAGAAGGAAATGGCAACCCACTCCAGTACTCTTGCCTGGAAAATTCCTTGGACAGAGGAGTCCAGTAGGCTATAGTCCATGGGATTGCAAAGAGTCGGACACGACTGAGCAACTTCACTTCACTTCACACAGGTGAGTGGTGGCACAAAAGTTGTAATTCTCAAAGACCACCTTGGTGGCCATCGTAGAAAATTGATCTGACCAATGAAAATAACAGGCCAGCAAGTCATTAGGGATGGTGACCATCCAGGGAACAGATAATGAGAACTGGAACCTGGAAAACTGCAGGAAGACCAAATGGGAGGAACGGATTTGGAGATGTCTAGTAGATACAGTCAGTAGAATCTGCATAATTTGAATGATACGATTTGGTGGGTGATGAGGAAACATCGAGAATACCTGCCCACCCACTTACACTGTTCGTGGAAATGTTGGTTCATACAGCCACTGTAGAAAACAGACAGGGTTTCCAGATGCTGCTGCTGCTGCTGCTAAGTCACGTCAGTCGTGTCTGACTCTCTGCAACCCCATAGACGGCAGCCCACCAGGCTCCACCATCCCTGGGATTCTCCAGGCAAGAGTACTGGAGTGGGTTGCCATTGCCTTCTCTGACAGTAAAAACCTAAAAATAGAGTTACCATATGATCCAGCCATCCTACTCCAGGGCATATATATCCAGACAAAACTGTAACTCACAAAGATATATGCAAGTTTATGTTCCTAGCAGCACTCTTCACAGTAGCCAAGACATAGAAACCACCTAAATGGTCATCAACAGATGAGTGGAGAAAGAAGCTCTGGTGCATACATACAAGGGAATATTACTCAGCCAGAAAAAAGGACAAAGTAATGTCATTCAAGCAAAACAGATGGACTCAGAGACTATCGTCAGTCATAAGTGAAGACAGCCAGAAAGAGAAAGACAGATATCATAGAAAATCACTTATAAGTGGAATCTAAAATGTGACACAAATGAACTTATCTATGAAACTGACAGACTCACAGACATAGAAAACAGATTTGTGGTTGCCAAGGGGTAAGGAAGGATTGAGAATTTAGGATTAGCAGATGCAAACTCGTATATAGAGGATGGGTAAACAAGATCCTACTGTGTAGCACAGGGAGCTATATTTAATATTCTGTGATAAATGAGAGTGAAGAAGAATATGAAAAAGAATGTATACATAACTGAACACCTAAAATGAACACAACATGTAAACCAGCTATTGTTGCTGTTTAGTTGCCAAATCATGTCCCTCTCTGCAACCCTGTAGACTGCAGCATCACAGACCTCCCTGTCCCTCACCATCTGCTGAAGTTTGCCCAAGCTCATATCCATTGCATTGGTGATGCCAGCCAGCCATCTCCTCCTCTGATGCCCTCTTTTCCTTCAGCCCTCAATCTTTCTCAGCAACAGGGACTTTTCCAATGAGTCAGCTGTTCATATCAGATGACCAAAGTACTGGAGCTTCAGCCTCAGCATCAGTCCTTCCAATGAATATTCAGGGTTGATCTCTCTTAAGATAGACTGATTTGATTTCCTTGCTGTCCAAAAGACTTTCAGGAGTCTTCTCCAGCACCACAGTTCGAAGACTTTGGCATTCTGCCTTCTTCATGGTTCAGGTCTCACAACTATATGTGACTGCTGGGAAGACCATAGCCTTGACTGTACGGACCTTTGTCAGCAGAGTAATGTCTCTGCTTTTCAACACACTGTCTAGGTTTATGATAACTTTCCTGCCAAGAAGCAATTATTTCCTGATTTCATGGCTGCAGTCACCATCCACAGTTATTTTAGAGCCCACTACTCCCACCTTTTCCCCTTCTATTTGCCGTGAAGTAATGGGGCTGGAAGTAATGGATCTTCATTTTTTTAATATTTAGTTTTAAGCCAGCTCTTACAGTCTCCTCCTTTACCCTCATCAAGAGGTTCTTTAGTTCCTCTTCTCTTTCTGCCATTAGAGTGGTATCATCCACATATGTGAGGTTTTTATTTCCCCTGCCTATTTTGATTCCAGCTTGTAACTCACCTAGCCTGGCATTTCTCATGATGTGAGAAATCAACTATACTTCAATGATTTTTTTTAAATGAATGTTTTTCCAGGCTTCTGGCTTGGAAAATGGTAGGAGAAGCTGGTTTGGGGTGGAGGATGTGCAGCTGTCATCCTGGAAAGTCCTAAAGGCTGTAGATGGACTCCATTGGCCTACAGTACGGAGGCAGAAGGGTTCAAAATGCTTCTGCTGGGTCCTGACCATTATCATTTCTCCCAACTGTACAGATTTGCTGGTTTTAGCTTACCTACTTTTTGATATAGTCAACAATTATCTGGAAATGGTTTTATGTTGTGAAGTGGACAATACTTTATAGTGGATGATAGCGTAAACGGAAGAAAAAGCATTGAATATATTACATTCTTTTCAAAAATTTCACAATAAAAAAATTGAAAAATTTTGGAAACAATGCATTTGAGGTGCCCTAAGGACATCAAGCCTCTTGATGAAAGTGAAAGAGGAGAGTGAAAAAATTGACTTAAAGCTCAACATTCAGAAAACGAAGATCATGGAATCTGGTCCCATCACTTCATGGGAAATAGAAGGATAAACAGTGGAAACAGTGTCAGACTTTCTTTTGGGGGGCTCCAAAATCACTGCAGATGGTGACTGCAGCCATGAAATTAAAAGATGCCTACTCCTTGGAAGGAAGATTATGACCAACCTAGATAGTATATTGAAAAGCAGAGATATTACTTTGCCAACAAAGGTCTGTCTAGTCAAGTCTATGGTTTTTCCAGTGGTCATGTATGGATGTGAAAGTTAGACTGTCAAGAAAGCTGAGTGCCGAAGAATTGATGCTTTTGCACTGTGGTGTTGGAGAAGACTTGAGAGTCCCTTGGACTGCAAGGAGATCTAACCAGTCCATCCTAAAGGAGATCAGTCCTGGGTGTTCATTGGAAAGACTGATGCTGAAGCTGAAACTCCAGTACTTTGGCCACCTCATGCGAAGAGTTAACTCACTGGAAAAGACCCTGATGCTCGGAGGGATTGCAGGCAGGAGGAGAAGGGGACAAGAGAGGATGAGATAGCTGGATGGCATCACTGAATCAAAGGACATGGGCTTGGGTAAACTCTGGGAGTTAGTGATGGACAGGGAGGCCTGGTGTGCTGTGATTCATGGGGTCGCAAAGAGTTGGACACGACTGAGCCGCTGACCTGAACTGAAGGACATCAGATGGAAATGTCCAGTGGGCTGTTGGCTGTGAGCCCAGAGCTCAGTGTCAGAGACAGAGACTCAGAGTTATCGCCGTCAGCTTGATGACAGTGCTGTTGTGTATGACATCACCAGGTAGAGTGACTCTGAAGATCAGTGGTGGGTTCTTTTAGTCTGATGAAATCTGGGATTCTCTCCTGAAAGCCCACTTGCACTAAAAAATGTTCATGTAAATTTAAAGAATGACCCTGGAAAGTCATCCTTGAAGTCCCTCTCTCCTTGTCCAAGTTAAAAAGGGACTCCAAGTGTGAGTAATGAGCCATTAGTGGGTTATAAAATCAATTCAGTGGGTTTTTGATCAGAATTAGAGAAAGAGAGAAGGAATGAAAGAATGGAATAAAGGAAAGGAAAGGCATAGTAAATACTGTCATGCATGTAACAGAAGCAAGTCTTATTTTTACAACTTGCATTTTGGTTATATGTGCTTATATATGAACACTCGTGTTCAGTCTATATGCATATAAAATAATGCATGCATATAAATTCCTATATGTGTTTATATGTGTGTGTGTTAGTTGCTCAGTCGTGTCCAACTCTGAAACCCTTAGACGGTTACCTACCAGGCCCCTCTATCCATGGAATTCTCCAGGCAAGAATACTGGAGTGGGTTGCCATTTCCTTCTCCAAGGGATCTTCCCAACATGGGGAGATTGAAGCCAGGTCTCCTGCATTGTGGATAGATTCTTTACTCTCTGAGCCACCATCAAAGCCCTGTATTTATATATACAGATATATAAACACAGACACACACACATACACTGCCTTGAAAGAAAGTGAAAGTGAAGTCACTCTCGCGGACTTTAGCCCACCAAGCTCCTCCGTCCATGGGATTCTCCATGCAAGAATGCTGAAGTGGGTTGCCATTTAAGGTCATTGCAAATGGAGTGTGCTTCAATTATCTATTACTACAGAAAAGCCAGAGTGGTTTCAAACAACAAATCATTTACATGCAAATATATTTACATATATTATTGCTGTCCAATCTCTTAAGTTGTATAATATAGGTATAACTGCAAATTGGACTTACCTCTGCTGTGGACACACAGGTAGCTAGAGTCATCCAGCAGCCCAATCAGGGCTGGGTGGTCCCAGATGCCCCCTCACAGGGCTGAGCATCAGCCAGACTGTCAGCTGGTGGCCTTGGTTCTCCTGCACCAGGCTTCTCCGCTTGGCCAACTAGGGCTTCCTCTCCAGGCACCTAGCAAGCCTTGTGTTGTGCTCGCTGATGCTACTTTGGCCAGAGCAAGTTGGAAAATCATCATTTTGGCATGAAGCCCAGAGTCAATATGGAAAGGGCCCCTAACCCAAGGATCTGGCCACTGGGGGGCATGAGTGATTAGGGGCTATTAGCACAAACTCTACTGTAGAATTACTAGTATGTAATTCCTGGTGTGTCTTTTCCATGCTCTGCTTGTTCTGGAGTTTTAAGGCTTGTCCTTCACCCTGGTGCATCCCTGTTTTCCTTTCTCCCCACTTCTCTTCTTCATTAATTGAAATTCTGTGAGGAAACCTTGATGCTAGGTGTGGGAGAGGGTACCAAGCAAGGTGAGAAGACACCATTTTAGCCCTCAGGCCACTGATCAGCTCTTTGAGTAGATAAGGGTCCAGCAACAGAAAAGCTAAATAATGAATGGAGTGCCCCTCAGCTGTCACAAGACAGCTGTAAATTAAATGTCCAGGGAATTTCTTCTGGGAGTGAAAAAGTAGGTGAGGTCATAATTATCTAAATGAAGTAAGTCACTAAATGAAGTAAGTCACACAGAGAAAGACAAATATCATGATATCACTTACATGTGGAATCTAAAAAAATAATGGTACAAATGAACTCATCTACAAAACAGAAATAGAGTCACAGAAGTGGAAACAAGTTTATGGTTGTTGATAAGTTGTCATCATGTCCAACTCTTTTCAGCCCCATGAACAGCAGCCTGCCAAGATTCCCTGCCTTTCACTCTCTCCAGGAGTTTGCTCAAACTCATGTCCATTGAGTCAGTGATGTTATCTAACCATCTCATCCTCTCCTGCTCCCTTCTCCTCCTTCCATCAATCTTTCGCAGTTTCAGGGTCTTTTCCGATGAGTGGGCCCTTCGCATCAGGTGGCCAAAGTATTGGAGCTTCAGCTTCAGCATGCATCATATTTCCAATGAGGCTCAATTTCTTTTAGGATTGACTGGTTTGATCTCTTTGCTGTCCAAGGGACTCTCTTACTAAGGAAGGGGGAGGGGATAAATTGGGAGATTGCGATTGCCATAAGTACACTACAATACATAAAATAGATAACTAATAAGGACCTACTCCAGAGCAGAGGGAACTCTGTTCAGCATTCTGTAATGATCTAGATGGGAATAGAATCTAAAGAAGAGTGGATACATGGTATGCATAAGTGATTCACTTTTCTCTGCAGCAGAAACTAACACAACATTGTAAATCAACTATACTCCAACAAAAATTAATTCCCATTAAAATAAATTTTATATATATATATATATATTTTTTTTTTTAAGTCATGCAACCAAGTCCAAGCAGCATCAGACTCCCTCCTGCAGGACCTTGGAAAATTGATGTTTTTTTCCCCTGTCTCTCTTTTCCTAACTGAACTGGGACTCATCTTTCCTGCTTCCTGCAAGCTTCAACTGATATTGCAAAAAAAATAAAAAGTCAGTGTTTGGGCAAGGGGAGGATTTTAATGTGCTCTTACTAAAATAGTCAGGGCTGCTGTTTACAGCACTAGGAATAGGCATCCAAGTTTTCGTCTGGGGGCAGCCATTTGTCTTCAGAATGAAGGAGGGTCACTGGTGTGGGTACTACGATTAGGGACACAGCAGAAGCTGAAGCAGGGGCTTCCCGTCACAGTATTTCATGGTTTCCAGTCTCTGCGTTGATGGTGATGAACAATGGCAATGTGAGCAGATTCTATTTGTCAACATGTTTTTGCTGTTGGTTTTTACAGCTGGTTCAAAGATCACAGAGTTCCAGTCTGCTTTCTTATGGCTCTTTTCTTCTCCAATATCCTAAACTAAGTAAATGTCACGATGCCAGCTTTATATTCTAAGTCAGAGGTTGTCGGTTTGAGGTCCTTGGATTACGTGCAGCCAATATACATGTTGTGTTTGGCCTTAAAGTTTTTTAATATTGGCCAAAATTTTGAAATCTGGGATTGTTATATTAAAATTTGCACTTAAAATGGGATTTATAGCTTTTTTTAGAAAATAAAATAGCTGGCAGCAGTGACCCCTTTTTTTAACAGGGCAACAGTCGGATAATCTTAACAGCTATTCTTCTTCTGCCTGGGAGAGAGCTTTTTTGTTTACACTTAACTCGTCTATTTATATTATGTATATATACCCTCTGTAGTTATTGGACTTTGGTGACCCCCAAATTCAATTAAAAATTTAAGGGAAAAATTTATAAACCAGCATTCCTGAAACAGAAGGAAGCTGTATCTGTATTTGGAGATCAGATTAGGGTCACACGTGGCTTAAAATAACAAGGATCTGACAATAGCAACATGCCGAAGAACCAAAGTTCTATTTTTAGGGTTGGACTTGTGACAAGAAGTCCAGAGGTTCGAGTCCAGGGTTGTTGCCGCTGTTTAGCAATGATAACAGGGAGCCGTCTCTTTCTCCTTTTTTTGCAGCATTGTCTTTAGCATCATGGTTTTGTTGCTCAGGTCTGTTGCCTCATGGTCACAAGATGGTTGCCACACCTCCAGCCACAAGTCTACGTTCTAAGTAGGAAAAAGAATGAAGCAGGAAGGGGCACAGGCTATATGAGGGAAACAAAACATTTCCGGAACTTAACAGCCTGCTACTTATTGTCCAAAAAGTATCACATAGCCACTGGCATCTTCAAGGAAGATTAAGAAGGCAGAAAGACCCACTGTGGCACTGAACACTGTAGGGGCAGAAAGGGGTGAGCACCAGGCTTGAGGAGAGGCGAATAGAATATGGGACATGCAGTCACTGAGACTTGGAGTCAAGGCCTGTTTTTCAGATGCTAAGTCGTGGCTGACCCTTTGTGACCCCCACAGACTGCAGCATGCCAGGTCACTCTGTCTTTCACCATTTGCTTGGGACAAATCTCTTTTTGCCTGTTTATTAAATATCAATGAGAATGAAAATTGTTGCTTTTAATTGACAAGAGAAACAATTGCTCATAATTTAGCTATTTTAAAATTGTAAGTATGAGACTGCATTCCTATTTCCTTAAGACTGACTGCTAGAAATTTAGGAATTTAAGATATAGATAATATAAATATATTATATAGAGATATAATATTATTGCTATATTATGCAATTATATACACAGTATATAATTTATATTTTATTATATGTATATTATGTGTATATGATATGTTATACATTTTATACATACATGTATATAGTAATATAAAGAGAGATCTCCCTGTAGCTCAAACAGTAAAGAATCTGCCTATGATGCAGGAAACTAGAATTTGATCCCTGGGTCGGGAAGATCCTCTGGAGAAGGGAATGGCAATCCACTCCAGTATTCTTGCCTGGAGAATCCATGGACAGAGAAGCTTGGCGGGCTACAGTCCATGCAGTAGCAAAGAGTTGGAAATGAGCAACTAACTCACACATAGTTAAATATGTGTATATATATATACGACTTCCCTGGTGGCTCAGATGGTAAGGCATCTGTCTACAATGCAGGAGACCCAGGTTTGATTCCTGGGTTGGGAAGATCCCCTGGAGAAGGAAATGGCAATCCACTCCAGGACTATTGCCTGGAAAATTCCATGGACAGAGGAGTCTGGTAGGCTACAGTCCATTGGTTCACAAAGAGTCGGACACGACTGGGCAACTTCACGACATATATATATATTAGTAATATGTATGTGTGTGTGTATTTTTCTTACTACTTTGCAAACAGACTCCTGGCAAACATATTTAAAGGAAGCATTTCTATAAGAGTAATAGAATTATACTAGCTTTTCTTTCCCT
Organism: Madoqua kirkii; assembly: GCA_006408675.1. Lineage (NCBI taxonomy): Eukaryota > Metazoa > Chordata > Mammalia > Artiodactyla > Bovidae > Madoqua > Madoqua kirkii. The sequence continues at coordinate 99,261 of SJYC01124730.1, read as the reverse complement.
TAAAAATCCTTTTTAAATTACTCATTGCAAGTAAAAACGAGAGTGAAGGTAGGATAAAACTTAGAATTCAACTCTTTTGTACACAGAGCATAATTGCTTTATACCCATGAATCTTTGCAGTCTTGATTTCAACAATTTGGGCTGGCTAAATGAGAAAGCATTCAAGTGAAGCCTAGCTAAAAATTCACTGTTTATCCTCCTGCAAAAGTTTGAAAATATTAAGAAAATATTTGCTTTTAATTTTGGTTAGTTCATTGAAAGTGTCCAAGAGCTCTTAGTAGGAATTTAATTATTAGAGCAAGTTATTGGGGTCTAATGGACTCCATGAAAATTCAGGAAAATAGAGCTGGTTGTTATTTAAGCACAAAGTTGTCAGCGTTGCTTGGTGATTTCTTTTTCATGACTTTTTCATTAAACATATTTTGAGTGTGCTGGATTCTGACACCTGCTCACCACTTGCAATTTTTAGGAGAATCTCTAACATGAAGTCTTTCACCATTTGCTTGGGACAAATCTCTTTTTGCCTGTTTATTAAATATCAATGAGAATGAAAATTGTTGCTTTTAATTGACAAGAGAAACAATTGCTCATAATTTAGCTATTTTAAAATTGTAAGTATGAGACTGCATTCCTATTTCCTTAAGACTGACTGCTAGAAATTTAGGAATTTAAGATATAGATAATATAAATATATTATATAGAGATATAATATTATTGCTATATTATGCAATTATATACACAGTATATAATTTATATTTTATTATATGTATATTATGTGTATATGATATGTTATACATTTTATACATACATGTATATAGTAATATAAAGAGAGATCTCCCTGTAGCTCAAACAGTAAAGAATCTGCCTATGATGCAGGAAACTAGAATTTGATCCCTGGGTCGGGAAGATCCTCTGGAGAAGGGAATGGCAATCCACTCCAGTATTCTTGCCTGGAGAATCCATGGACAGAGAAGCTTGGCGGGCTACAGTCCATGCAGTAGCAAAGAGTTGGAAATGAGCAACTAACTCACACATAGTTAAATATGTGTATATATATATACGACTTCCCTGGTGGCTCAGATGGTAAGGCATCTGTCTACAATGCAGGAGACCCAGGTTTGATTCCTGGGTTGGGAAGATCCCCTGGAGAAGGAAATGGCAATCCACTCCAGGACTATTGCCTGGAAAATTCCATGGACAGAGGAGTCTGGTAGGCTACAGTCCATTGGTTCACAAAGAGTCGGACACGACTGGGCAACTTCACGACATATATATATATTAGTAATATGTATGTGTGTGTGTATTTTTCTTACTACTTTGCAAACAGACTCCTGGCAAACATATTTAAAGGAAGCATTTCTATAAGAGTAATAGAATTATACTAGCTTTTCTTTCCCTTAAAAATCCTTTTTAAATTACTCATTGCAAGTAAAAACGAGAGTGAAGGTAGGATAAAACTTAGAATTCAACTCTTTTGTACACAGAGCATAATTGCTTTATACCCATGAATCTTTGCAGTCTTGATTTCAACAATTTGGGCTGGCTAAATGAGAAAGCATTCAAGTGAAGCCTAGCTAAAAATTCACTGTTTATCCTCCTGCAAAAGTTTGAAAATATTAAGAAAATATTTGCTTTTAATTTTGGTTAGTTCATTGAAAGTGTCCAAGAGCTCTTAGTAGGAATTTAATTATTAGAGCAAGTTATTGGGGTCTAATGGACTCCATGAAAATTCAGGAAAATAGAGCTGGTTGTTATTTAAGCACAAAGTTGTCAGCGTTGCTTGGTGATTTCTTTTTCATGACTTTTTCATTAAACATATTTTGAGTGTGCTGGATTCTGACACCTGCTCACCACTTGCAATTTTTAGGAGAATCTCTAACATGAGGGTGCCAGTTTCTTCTCAAAGCAGGCATCTTTGGACCCCAAAAGCAGGAAAATGTACTGGAATCTGGAATACCGCTCCAATGTGTTCTGAGTTCATACACACTTATGTGATCATGTATGTGATACATGGATTTCCCTGGTAACTCAGATGGTAAAGAATCTACCTGCAATGTGGGAGACATGGGTTTGATCCCTGGGTCAGGAAGATCCCCTGGAGAAGAGAATGGCAACCCACTCCAGTATTCTTGCCTGGAGAATCCATGGACAGAGGAGCCTAATGGGGTACAGTCCATGGGGTCACAAAGAGTCGGACATGACCGAAGCGACTTGAGCATGCACACATGTGATGAATATGACTATTAACACAATATAATTGCATGGAAAGACACAACTTGTGTTTCAGTTTCTCGTTAGTAATTTTTGTTATCTGTATGTCACACTCTTCCAGGTAGACCAACTGAATGAGTGTTTAGGTAACTGGTATCAACCCAAATGCACATAAAACACTCGTTACAGTGCTCATGCCTGAGCTCCGCTCTTGTCCAGTTGAATCAGAGCCTCTTGGTACGGGCCCTGGGAATTGGCTTCTTTTTCTTTTCTGGCTGCTCTGTACAGCATGTATGATCTTAGTTCCCCAGTAGGGATCAGACTCGAATTCCCTGCAGTGGAAGCACAGCGTCTTAATGACTGGAGCACTGGGGAAGCCCAGGCATTTGCCTGCTTAAAGTTACCCAGATTCTAATGGGTGGAAAAACACACTCTGGGCTCAGCCCCAACAGTTTAGTCTTAGTCAGTGTCCAAGTGCGCATCCAGGATAACCGGCAGGTGTGAGGTTCTTGCTAATTTCTGTAGCTGGTGTTGCCTCACTGATTCTTTAAAGCATGGCCCCTCCCCCAGAACATCCTTCTAATTACCTTGCCTAGAACAGCCCTCACTCTCCATACCCTACCAGGCTTTACTGATCTTGGTAAAGCCTCTCACTCTCTGACACTATGCTCTGAATCTATTTCTTTCTTTGAAAAAAAAAAAAATTTCTTTACTTGGCAGCACCAGGTCTTAGTTATGGCACACAGGATAGTTCCCTGACCAGGGATCGAACCAGGCCCCCTTCATTGGGTGTGCGAATTGTTAGCCACTGGACCACCAGGAAAGCCCCTAAATCTTTCTGTCTCTGATTATTGCCCGCATCCCTTCCTAGAATAAAGTTCCATGAAGACAGGACTTTTTAGCTGTTATGTCTCAAGTGTCTAGAACATTCTAGAAAGTGCTTTAGCAGGTTGGGCTCCCCTGAGAAGACCCCAAGATGGAGGTCAGCCTGCAGGATATTCCTTGGGGATCCATACCTGTGAAAGTGAGGGGACAGAAACACAGTGGGGAGGAGGGTGAAGGTGGGTGCATTGCAGCCCCCGGGAGGGCTCAGTGGGGGGCCCCCAGGAGGACCTGGGGCTAAGTTAGAGCAAGATGGCTGGACCTCTACACCCCCACACTGATCAGTCACCCGGTACAGGCATCCCTGGAAGGAGAGCACCTTGGGGGCGGTGGTTTTCTTCAGCTGCAGCCATCGCCTGAGGGCTGACGGTGAAGGACCATCTTCTCGCCATACCACTGGCAGCTGAGTAAACTCACCCTTCCTTCCTTCCTGGAGATGGGGGTCTGGGGTGGGGGGTACATCACAGCAAGCATCAGAGTGCTCAAAACTACCTCAGAAAGTAACTTTTGTTACTTTTGTTTCCCCATACCCCAAAACAGACCTTTGATTTTCAAGCTTGCGAACTTCGTCTTGGAGAGTTAACCCAAGGAACAGGTTTGGAGGACTGGGGAGAGTGAAGGATGTATTTATTCATATCAGCAGCAGATGTGGGCTCAGTCCCTGGGTCAGGAAGATCCCCTGGAGGAGGAAATGACAGCCCACTCTAGTATTCTTGCCTGGGAAATTCCATGGGCATAGGAGCCTGGCGGGCTACAGTCCACAGGGTTGCAACAAGTCAGACACAAATTAATAACTAAAATAACACAACAAGCTGTGGGCCACAGGGCTCTGTCCTGCTCAGAGCCCTCAGAGGAGGCATGCAGAAGACATCGGAGAATCATGTGTTTATGACTCCAGGAAGGGGAGTAATTCCCTACCAGCTTCCTTCCCCCACTGATCCAGGGCCCACCAGGGATGTTAGCTCCCTTGCACTTCAAATATGCACGTGCCTTCCTAAGGCCAAAGGAGGTGACCAGCTGATTTGCCCAGGACTGCCCCAGCTTGAGCACTGAAGGTCCCACATTCCAGGAAACTCTTCCATCATGGGTAACCCAGAGCGGTTGGTCACCCTTTGGATGGATTCCTCCAGGCACCAGGTGGCAACCAGAGAGAAGCCTTTGGGCTACTCCTGCAGGATGCTGATTCCAGCAGCAACCACCGAGGTTAAAATGCAGGCAAGAGCATGTGAGACAGGGCACAGGAGGTGTCCAGTACAAAACACCAGCCATTCTTGCCATTCCTCTTGATCAGCCAGACATCTTCATTTAGAAATGTGTTGTTTTTGTTCAGTCGCTAAGTCATGTCTGAATCTTTGCAACTCCATGGACTGCAGCACACCAGGTTTCCCTGTCTGTCATTGTCTCCCAAAGCTTGCTCAAACTCATGTCTCTTGAGTCAGTGATGCCATCCGACCATCTCATCTTCTGTCATCCCCTTCTTCTCCTGCCTTCTATCTTTCCCAGCATCAGGGTCTTTTCCAGTGAGTCAGCTCTTCCCATCAGGAGTCCAAAGTATTGAAATGTCAGCTTCAGTATCAGTCTTTCAAATGAATATTCAAGGTTGATTTCCTTTAGGATGGACTGGTTTGATCTCCTCGCTGTCCAAGGAACTCTCAAGAGTCTTCTCCAACACCACAGTTTGAAACATCAATTCTTTGGCACTCAACTTTTTTTATGGTCCAGATCTCATATCCATACATGACTAGAAAAAAAAACATAGCTTTGACTATATGAACCTTTAAACTTAGGTGCACCAATTAGGCAAAAATCTGTTTTGCTGTGTTTGAATTAGCTGCTTCTTTCTTGGCTCAAGGACTGTTTCTGTGGCTTTCTGCTTTCAACCTGGCCAAACACCTAGGGTAAAATAGAAGCATTTTCAAAAATCCCAGTATTTAGCAGATGCCTGAAGCGTGGGCTGTTAACGTACCCTCGAACGGCCAATTTTCTTGGGCATTTGGCTTATTTGCTTTTATCTGTGTATGCATAAGGACCAAAATTTGGCTCCTGGGAAACCTTCAGAACCTGCTGGAAGCCACCGGCATGGGCCAAGTCTCCCCACATCTGATAGTTGTTGAATCTCAGCTGCTATAATGAAATTAGCCTCAGATGCTCCGAGGCTGTTTGGATTTGGGATTAGTGAGCATTTGGCATGAGGAGGCAGGAGACGTTTGTGCACTGTTTCACACCATGAGCTAGTCTTTCTTTAAAAATAAAAAAAATCCTAAGTTGTGGAGAACAAGTGCTCTTGGCGTGCAAGTGATTGGAAATATGGAAAATCTTCATCAAGGACACACGCGCTCCAGTACCTTTAGGGAGTATGATAGGATATAATGCAAATGCCATTCGTTTTGTGAGTCCCTCTCCCTCTTGGCTCCATGATGGATGGACAGGTCTGTCATTCCTCGGTGCCAAATGTTTTTCCTCTGAATGTTTCTCTGAGGCCACCAGGTTAGTTCAGACTGCCTCCCTCCAATGTCATCCGCAACTACAGGGCATCCCACACCCCAGAATCAGATGCGACGTCTTTCTCACGACTCCTGGCATCTCAGCATCCCAGCGACAGATCTGTTAGCCCTAACGACACATCTTTTCATGTAGAACTTTGTCCTCTCTTGTAACTGCCTGATGCTAATAAGGAAGAGAAAAGCTCTCTCTTAAGTTTAAAAATGTAGTGCTGTTAAGAGGAAAAACTCTCTGTTCTAGCTCATTTTATCAGAGTCTTGAAAATGTATTAAACTAGAACCCTGAGTTAATTCAAGGAATGCTAATTCACTCCCTAATATAAATTCTTGCCACATGCGTACATATTGTGATGTAGTTATTCCCATACCATTCACCCACCAGCCCGATAGCACTGGCATATTTTTGTTCTTCAATTAGCCAGATCCCTTAGATACAGAGGAGAGGCTCACAGCGTTGAGTGGGTTCCTGAACGCAGGATGTTATCTACGCTAATTAAACTAAGATAGAAAAAACCCACCAGAGAGGTTCTTGCTGCTTCTGAGGTCTGTCTCTCCCTTATTCAAATGCTTCTGCTGGAGGAGAGGACTGGGGGCCAGAAACTGCAAACAAGATCCTGCTGGAAAAGGCAAAAGTAGAGACAACAGCGAGAAAACCAAGGCCCCAAGGTCTCAGAACCACCCAAAGATTTATTATTATTATTATTATTATTGGAGTATAGTTGGGGCTCCCCAGGTGGCATTAATTATAAAGAACCTGCCTGCCAGTGTAGGTGACCCAACAGACATGGGTTTGACTCTGGGGTGGGGAAGATCCTGGAAGAGAGCATGGCCCTCCACTCCAGTATCCTTATCAATGGGGGAGGGAGAAGTCCATGGACAGAGCAGCCTGGCGAGCTACAGTCCAGAGGGTCACAAAGAGTCAGACACGACTGAAGCGACTTAGCACATGGTTGATTTACATTGTTGTGTTAATTTCAGGTGTACAGTGAAGTGATTCATATATATATGTATGTATATGTCTTCTTTCATGTTCTTTCCCATTATAGGTTATTATGTGTCTCTGTGCAGAACCTTATTTGTTATTTATCTATTTTATATATAGTGGCTTGTTTCTGTTGATCTCAAACTCTTTAATTTATTCCATCCCCCCGCCCCCGCAACCTCTCCACTTTGATAACCTTAAGTTAGTTTTCTCTGTCTGTGATTCTGTTTCTATTTTGTATATAAGTTCGTGTGTATCACTTTTAGGGTTCCACATGTGAGTGATATCATATGATACTTGTCTTTCTCTGTCTGACTTACTTCACTTAGTATGACCATCCGTAGGTCCACTCATGTTGCTGTGAGTGGCATTATCTCTTTCTTTTTTATGACTGAAAACAGACTTTTAATCGGCTTTGGAATGCCACTGAAATAGATATCACATGTATATGTATGTGCGTACTAAGTCACTTCAGTTGTGTCCGACTCTTTGCAACCCTTTGTAGCCCACCAAGCTCCTCTGTCCATGGGATACTCCAAGCAAGAATACTGGAGTGGGTTGCCGCGCTCTCCTCCAGGGGATCTTCCCAACCCAGGGATTGACCTTAGTCTGTTAGTCTCCTGCATCGGCAGGCAGGTTCTTCACCAGTGCCACCTGGGAAGTCCATGAATAAGAGTATATAGCTATAAATATACAGAGAGAGATTATAGATATTAGTATCAGTGCATTTCATATTCTGTCTGTATGTCTGGCCTGGGATAACTTTAAAGCCCATGTACTTCTTGCTTCTCATTGAGCAAAAGAAAAGGAAAATTATGACGCATGCAATGCTCCAAGCTCCTGTTACGTCACAGAGGGGTCAGCTGGGCAGGCAGGGCATGTCCTCCAGGAGGTCACCTGCCCTGGACACTGTGTAAATTAGCAGAAGATTGGGAAGGGCAAGGAACACCGTGTCAATGATGCTTTGATAGGAACTCTCTGGCCAAGAAGACATCATCACATCTCTTGCCTCAGTAAGGCTATAGCAACTCAGCATCATCACATCCTCCAAACACATTCTTTAAAACTTCTTGTTTTATGTTGGAGTATAGCTGGTTAACAGTGTTGGGATAGTTTCAGGTGCACAGCAGAGAGTATCAGCCATACATATACATGTATCCATTCTCCCCCAAACTCCCCTCCCATCCAGGCTGCTACATAACAGTGAGCAGAGTTCCCTGTGCCAGACAGTTGGTCCTTGTTGGTTGTTCGTTTTAAGTACAGCAGTGTGTACAGGTCCATCCCAAACTCCCTAACTATCCCTTCCCCCCAGCCTTCTGCACAGTAATCATAAATTCCTTCTCTAAGTCTGTGAGTCTGTTTCTGCTTTGTAATTAAGATCATTTATATCATTTCTTTTTAGATTCCAAATACATTTTCATTGTGTTTTTCAAAAATGTTAGTTTGTGCTAGATTGGAAATCAAAGAAAAAAAACATCAGCTTTCTTTATCACACAGAGATGAAGGAGCCCTGAGCTGAAAGAACTGAGTTGACACAACTCAGACCCACTGAGCTAGTTTCTTGCTAAACTTGGGGACAGGTTTACGGGATGTGGCTCTTAACGTCTCTGGTAGAATTTCTATTGGGAGATCATGTCCCAGAAGAGTGCTTAATGGTGGGTCTAGATTTTTCTAATATCAACATACGTAATCCATCTAGAAATGAGCACACTTCCAGGAACACGTCCCATTATTTCTGAGCTGGGTCGCATTATCGCTCTTTGGGAACCGACAGAAGAGCATGAAACATCGTTAATAAACATCAGGCATCTCTCTGTCTCTCCCAGGCTTGTCTGGATGTGCTTCATTCTGAAGGCAAGCGGTCCATTCTCCTCTCATCTTCCTCCTGGAATTAGTTACAGTGCAGCCACTCCATTGTAACAAGATGCAGAAATGTAATCACATTAATAGTGGGCACCAGACTTTCTCTCAGAGCAGAAACTGAGTTTATTGGCCACGGGAGAAGGGGAAGTGTTTGCAGAATGAAACACAGATCTGTCCAGAACTGAGCAAATCCACCCAAGAAAAATGAGGGCATGAATGTGTCATCAAAAGTTGTATACCACTTATTTCACTTAGTGTGATCATCTTGAGGTCCATCCATCTTGCTCCAAATGGCATTATTTCCTTCATTTTTATGGCTGAATAAGTCAGACCGCAAAGGACAAATGTAATATGATACCACTTAAATGTGGAATCGAAAAGAAAGTGGTACAAAGGAACTTTACAAAACAGAAGCAGACTCACAGACGTAGAAAACAAACTTATTGGACTTCCCTGATGTCCCCAAAGTGGTTAAGCATCTGCCTGCCAATGCAGGAGACACCGGTTTGACCCCTGGTCTGGGAAGAATCCACATGCCACAGGGCAACTAAGCCCTGTGCGGAACTACTGAGCCTGTGCTCAACATCAAGAGCAGTCACTGCAACGAGAAGCCCATGCACTGCAGTGAAGACCTGGCACAGCCATTAAAAAATAACTTAAAAAATAAAAGAAGCAAACTTATGGTTGCCAAAGGGGAAGGACTGTGGGGAGGGAGAAATTAGGAGCTTGGGGTTAACAGATGCACACTGTTGTTGTTCAGCCACTAAGTCGTGTCCAACTGTTTGCAGCCCCATGAACTGCAGCACACCAGGCTTCCCTGTCCTTCACTGTCTCTCAGAGTTTGCTCAAACTCGTGTCCAGTGAGTCGATGGTGCTATCCAATCATCTCATCCTCTGTCACCTGCTTCCATTCCTGCCTTCAGTCTTTCCCAGCATCAGGATCTTTTCCAATGACTTGGTTGTTCGCATCAGGTGGCCAAAGCACTGGAGCTTCAGTGTCGGCCCTTCCAATAAATACTCAGGGTTGATTTCCTTTAGGATTGACTGGTTTGATCTCCTTGCTATCCAAGGGTTAAGGGTCTTCTTCAGAACCCCAATTCAAAAGCTTCATACCTGCTACTATATATAAAATAGATAAATGACAAGGCCCTACTGTGTGGTGTAATATTTTGTAGTAACTCATGTAGGGAAAGAATCTGAATCATTTTGCTGTACACCTGAAACTAACACAGCATTGTAGAACTACACCTCAATTAAAAAAAAAACTTTTTAATTAAAAAAGAGATGAAAAAAGACATTGTGTCGAGAATGTTTACAGCAGAGTCACATGTGACTGCGCAAAGATGGAAATGAGCCAAACGCCGGAAATGAGCCAAACGCCCACCTTTAGAAGGATAGATAAACACACGACTGTGGGTTCATATAACAACACGCTGCTCAAGGAACAGTGAGCATGGACACAGCCCCCAAGCTTAAAGGAGCTAATGAAGCTGGAAAGAAGAGAGCAGATGCGGCATCATTTCTTCTCTGGGGAGTTCTAGAAGACGCAAAACTAATCCCTGGGAAGAAAAGCCAAACTAATTGTAGACAGTTCAGGAAGTGATGAAGAGAAGGAGGAGGGAGACTTTGAGAGGGCTGCGGGTGATCTGGAGTTGGGAGACTGTACAGGTGTGTGCACATGCAGGCATCCACCGAGTTGTATAGATAAGATGTGTGCACGTTCAGGTAGTAAGTTACGACTCAACTTTTTTTGAACTACCTGTGTGTGCAGGTGAGACTTGGAGGTCCAAGATGTGGGTGAAACTGATGCTTCTGGGGCCAGTGGGCACTTTGGACAACCTGTCCATCCTTCCTTATTTTTCATGATCTTAGCATTTTTGAAAAGTCCTGGTCAGAAACATTGAAGAGTGTTTCCCAATATGGGTCTGTCTGATATTTTCTCCTGATTAGAGGTTATTGTTTTCTGGCAAACTCAGCACAGAAATGAGGTGATGTGATATCAATATGCTTTCTTCCTGGCGATGTTCACATTGATTATGTGGCTAAGGTAGTGTCAGCCAGGTTTCTCCACTGTGAAGTTACCTCTTTCCCTTTACAGTTGATCTCGGGTAGTATCCTGATACCATGCAAATTTCCCATTTCTCCTTAGACATTCACCAGCTGATGTGAATGTCACATCACCCAGGGATGTGCCCTTCAGCCCTTTCTCCCCACAATCCACACCTCACCTAGTAGTCAAAAGGGCTTTTAAACATGTAAGTCAGCTGTATCGCTCCCATGCAGAAAGCATCCTAAGGGCGTTTTGCAGTGGTTTTACTAAAATCTGACTTCCTCACTTGAACCTTTCAGGCCTTGTATGGTCTGGCCTTGCCAAATTCCTCCACCCACATTGCCTCTCTCTCTGCCTCTCTCCTTTCCACTTCAGTCATCCTACTCTGCATTTAGTTTATTTTTTCAAGATTTCATGCTCATTTCTGTTGTTTGACTTTTACAATTGCTTTTCCCTCTTCCTAAGTACCCTCTGCCCAGGTCCTCTCATGGTTGACCCATGGCTTAGGATTCAGATCTCAGTTAAAATATTGCCTCCTTCCCTGTCTCTATTACCTTTCTCATTCTTCTGTGGCCAAGTGTGGGGTTCATTTCATTTTCTCAAATCCCACCATTATCTGAATGCATGTCTCTGCCCGCGATGATACCATACATTTCTTCTTTTTATTACTTATGTATTTATGTGAGTTTTGCTGTGCTGGGTCTTCTTTGTTGCGTGTGGCCTTTCTCTAGTAGCAGTAAGCAGTGGCCACTCGCATTGCAGGGGCCTCTCTTACTGTGGAGCACAGGCTCAAGGGCACGAAAGCTTCAGTACTGGGGCTCCCAGGCTCTAGAGTGTGGGCTCAGTAATTATGGTGCATGGGTTTAGCAGCCTGGCTACAAGTGACATCTTCCCAGACAAGGGATCGAACCTGTGACCCCTGCATTGGCTGGTGGATTCTTAACAACTAGACCACCAGGGAAGTCCACCATAAGCTTCTTCAAATCAAATGCTTAATCTCCACCATCCACTGCTTTTTTTGAAGTATACTTAACATATAGTGTTGTGTTAGTTTCCAGTTTATGGCAAAGTGAATTCAGTGTTTTACATATATATGTGTGTGTGTGTGTGTATTTGTATATATATATATATATATACACACCATAAAATTTGCTTTCTCTGTGGGTCTATTTCTGTTTTGCCAATAAATCCATTTGCATTTTTTTAGATTCTATGTATAAGTGATATCATATGATATTTGTCTTTCTTTGTTTGACTTACCATTCCCCACTTTATCTCTGGTGTTGAGGACAGTACCTGGCCCCCAAAAGGTGCTCATAAAACATTGATTGGATAAATGAACTCCTTTAATCCCGTGTGCCCTGTTCATAGCTCTAGCCAACATCAAATCGAGGAGTACTTCACTTCATCGATTCAAACAACTTTTTTCAGACTCCAAGGGACCCCTAATTCTAGCACCTCCAGATTTGGTAACATAATGCCTTCCTATAAAAGCTGGTTAAGAGACACCCTTTTTAAGCCTTGTCTTCCCACACTGGAATTCTACCAACTGCTTAAAGTTCAGTCTCTCCTCTGGCCCCTGTCAGCATACCCTCAATTACTGTGGTCAGTCTCCTGTCATGGAATAACTTATGGATGATGCTTAAAAATAAGGGCAACATATTTGCAGCCACATGGATGGACTTGGAAAGCATTATACTGAGTGAAATAAATCAGACAGAGAAAGATAAATACCATATCAAATCTCTTACATGTGAAATCTGAAAAATACATCTGACTAATGGAGAAGGCAATGGCACCCCACTCCAGTACTCTTGCCTGGAAAATCCCATGGACTGAGGAGCCTGGTAGGCTGCAGTGCATGGGGTCGAGACTGAGCGACTTCACTTTCACTTTTCACTTTCACACATTGGAGAAGGCAATGGCAACCCACTCCAGTGTTCTTACCAGGAGAATCCCAGGGATGGCGGAACATGGTGGGCTGCCATCTATGGGGTCGCACAGAGTCGGACACGACTGAAGCGACTTAGCAGCAGCAGTGAATATAACAACAAAGAACAGACTCGGAGATACAGAGGAGAAACTATTGATTACTAGTGGGAACAGTGAAGGGAGGGGGGTGAGATGGGCAGAGGAGATGAAGAGGTGCAATCTATTAGGCAGAAAATAAGCTACAAGGGTATGTTGTCCAGCATGGGGAATATAGCCAATGTTTTACAATAACTATAAATGAAGTATAACTTAAAATGGTGACTCACTCTCTTGTATACCTGTACATATAATGTTGTACATCAACAAGATTCAATACATACATTTAAAAATACATAAAGTTAAAAAAAAACTGGCAAAAAGAAGACAAAAATAGCCTAAAACAATGATTGTGCCACTCTGAATAGACTAAAAACCATTGAACTGTACATTTCAAATAGCTGAATTGTATAGTATAAGGTCTCAATAAAGCTGTTATTTAAAAAAAATATGTGGAATCTAAAAATATGAACCTATTTACAAAACAGAAATAGAGTCACATTAGTAGAAAACAAGCTTACAGTTATCAAAGGGGAAAGGAGAGAGGGATAAATTGGGAATCTGGGATGGACATACACACACTGCTATATATAAAATAGATAACTAATAAGCACCTACTGTACAGCAGGGAAATTTACTCAGTATTCTGTAATGATCTGCGTGTATGTGTGTGTGTGTGCTAGTCACTCAGTAGTGTCCGACTCTTTGTGACTTCATGGACCATAGCCTGCCAGCCTCCCTTCTCCATGGAATTCTCCAGGCAAGAATAACGGACTGGGTTGCCATTTCCGTCTCCAGGAGATCTCCCTGATCCAGGGATCAAACCTGGGTCTTCCACATTGCAGACAGATTCTTTACCCTCTGAGCCACCAGGAAATAATGACCTATATGGGAAAAGAATCTAAGAAAGAGGGAATATATGTATAACTGATTCACTTTGCTGTACACCCGAAACTAACACAACACTGTCAATCAACATGCTCCAATAAAAATTAATTGAAAGTTAAAAAAAAGCAAGGATGACATAACTTGCATTCTTTTTCTCTGGGGACAGTGTTAGTTCAGGAAGCCTGCTTTTAGGACAGCTCATTTGTAAGAGCAGCGAGGCTGGCTCTGCAGACAGAAGAAAAGAGAAGTGGATCTTTTATGAGCATCTGAGCAGCAGAGACATAGGTGCTGTGCTCTCCCTGAGTCCCTTTCTCTTCGGCACCTTTGTGTGTGAGCTGTGGTTTGTGATGCATCAGAGCTCTCACCACAGAGGAGAGATGCTGGTGAGACATGGACCCTTGCCTGGAATTGCCAGGACATCATTGAGTATACTCCATGGCCTGTCTCATTCCAGAGCATCTCACAAGGATCTTTTTTGATCTCCAAACAGCAACACCCAAGTCCACTCTGTTTTGACATTCATTGCAAGCAGCACTGTTTAATTTCATATCCTCTCAAATGCCCTGAGGTTGATCACTGTATGCAGAAGTTATCAGAGAAGCTGCTGTTTAACGCAGGGAACTCAGCTCAGTGCTCTGTGATGATCTAGAGGGCTGGGATGGGTTAGGGGAAGGCTCAAGAAGGAGAGGATATATGTATGCTTATAGCTGATTCACGTTGTTATGCAGCAGAAACTAACACAGCGTAGTAAAGTGATTATACCCCAATTAAAAATAAAAAGGATAGAAGGTGGTAGAGAACACACACCGTTCCAGTGGGCCATTGGGCAGCCTGACATTCCTGCATCTCTGCATCCCTGGAAACCAAAGCAGTCGGGGTACTGGGAGCCAGTGCTACAGGAGGGGCAGGTGATGAAAGGGGTGCAGTGCCCTCCCCCAGGGCAGTGAGATGGCTAGGGGGTTCACCATGGGTATTCATTGCTGCCTGAGAGCACACATCCCAGAGTTTCTGGGGAGGCCACTCTGTGGCTGTCTTGTACTCCAACTGCACCATATGCTTCATAATTCACGACCCCTTTTCAGTGTCCCTCCCCTATGTTTAAAAGGAAATTGTATCCATTTTCCATTTAACCATCATCTTCAAAAGCATGATTTTGATGAAGTCTTTGATGGAAGTATAATTAGTCTTCAATGTGTTTAATTTCTGCTGTGCAGCAAAGTGGCTCAGTTATACATATATTAATATATACATTCTTTTTTTAAATGTTCTTTTCCATTATGTTTATCAGGATACTGAATGTAGTTCTCAGTGCTATACAGTAGGGCCTCGTTGTTTATCCATTCTGTATGTATAGTTTGCATCTGCTAACTCCAACAGTCCATCCCTTCCCTACCCACCTCCTCCTCGACCGCCACGAGTGCATTCTTTGTCAATGACTCTGTTTCTGTTTTGTAGATAAGTTTATGTTGTGTTATATTTTAGTTTGCACATATAAGTGACACCATTGACCTTTGTCTTTCCCTGACTTACTTCACTTAGGATGATAATTTCTAGATCTGTCCATGTTACTGCAAATGGTACTATTTCATTCTTTTTTATGGCTGAGTTGTATTCCATCGTGTCTATATGCCATAACATCTTTATCTATTCATCTGTAGATGGACATTTAGATTGTTTCCATGTCTTAAGCTATTGAGAATCGTGCTTCTATGAATATAAGGCCATATGTATCTTTCTGAATTATAGTTTTGTCTGGATGTATGCCCAGGAGTGGGATATATGACAACTCAAAAGTATGGTTTTGAGTCTTAGATTCCTGAATGTTAGAAATCTGAAATGGACTGAGAAGGACTTAGAACTACCCACACACTGTATTTTTAAGGGAAAACTCAGAACATAGAATGTTGGCCATCGTATTTTTAAAAAATGAGAAAAGTATATATACTTATATATATACTTAATGCTTGTACATGCATAAACTCTTCTGGAAGGAGGCTCAAGAGACTGCTAATGATGGTTCCTTTCAGGGTGGGAAGCAGGGGTAGCTCCAGCTGGGAAGGGGAGGGATTTATGCTTGTTTCACTGCAAATGCTTCTTCCTGTTCTATTTGACTTTAAACCATGAACCTGGACCAACTTTCCATTTTTACACTGAAAAGTAACAGTTGCAAATCTCCAATGAGGTATTCAGACTTGAAAAGCCAGTCTGAAATGTTTAGAATACATGACATAGTATTATGAATTTTAAAAAATCATTGAAGGGAAACCTGTACTCATGGATAGACGTGTTTCTTTGCATGGCTGTGGAGTCCGAGCTCAGACTGTCCTTTGGGAACTAACTGGTGTGTTCCGAGGCTGTTATAGGAGAGAGCCTAACAGTGCAACCCCAGGAAACAAGAGTGCTTAGGTTCTTACCAGCTGTGACATGGGCCATGCAGTGGCTTTAGTTTCCTCTCTCAAAAAAATAATACCCAGTCCATCCCTTCCCTACCCACCTCCTCCTCGACCGCCACGAGTGCATTCTTTGTCAATGACTCTGTTTCTGTTTTGTAGATAAGTTTATGTTGTGTTATATTTTAGTTTGCACATATAAGTGACACCATTGACCTTTGTCTTTCCCTGACTTACTTCACTTAGGATGATAATTTCTAGATCTGTCCATGTTACTGCAAATGGTACTATTTCATTCTTTTTTATGGCTGAGTTGTATTCCATCGTGTCTATATGCCATAACATCTTTATCTATTCATCTGTAGATGGACATTTAGATTGTTTCCATGTCTTAAGCTATTGAGAATCGTGCTTCTATGAATATAAGGCCATATGTATCTTTCTGAATTATAGTTTTGTCTGGATGTATGCCCAGGAGTGGGATATATGACAACTCAAAAGTATGGTTTTGAGTCTTAGATTCCTGAATGTTAGAAATCTGAAATGGACTGAGAAGGACTTAGAACTACCCACACACTGTATTTTTAAGGGAAAACTCAGAACATAGAATGTTGGCCATCGTATTTTTAAAAAATGAGAAAAGTATATATACTTATATATATACTTAATGCTTGTACATGCATAAACTCTTCTGGAAGGAGGCTCAAGAGACTGCTAATGATGGTTCCTTTCAGGGTGGGAAGCAGGGGTAGCTCCAGCTGGGAAGGGGAGGGATTTATGCTTGTTTCACTGCAAATGCTTCTTCCTGTTCTATTTGACTTTAAACCATGAACCTGGACCAACTTTCCATTTTTACACTGAAAAGTAACAGTTGCAAATCTCCAATGAGGTATTCAGACTTGAAAAGCCAGTCTGAAATGTTTAGAATACATGACATAGTATTATGAATTTTAAAAAATCATTGAAGGGAAACCTGTACTCATGGATAGACGTGTTTCTTTGCATGGCTGTGGAGTCCGAGCTCAGACTGTCCTTTGGGAACTAACTGGTGTGTTCCGAGGCTGTTATAGGAGAGAGCCTAACAGTGCAACCCCAGGAAACAAAGTGCTTAGGTTCTTACCAGCTGTGACATGGGCCATGCAGTGGCTTTAGTTTCCTCTCTCAAAAAAATAATCATGAAAAAAAAATCACGATAAAAATACTTACTTCACTGAGTTGTTATGAAGAGTCAATAAAACATGGAAAGCACTTAAAACAGTGCCTGCAATATAGAAAATACTATAATAAACATTAGGGGACTTTATGAATCAATCTTGATACTTTATTAATAACTGAAATCCATAATTTCCACTCTTTTTTATTGAAGTATAGTTGATTTACAGTATTGTGTTAGTTTCTGGCATACAGCAAAGTTATATATACTTATACACATCTTTTTCAGATTTTTTTGCATTATAGTTTATTATAGGATATTGAATATGTGAATGTCTTCCTGTCCTGTACAGTAGGACCTTGTTTGTTTATTTTCTATACAGCAGTGTATATCTGCTAATCCTGAACTCCCAATTAATCTCTCCTATATCCCCTTTAGTAAACATAAGTTTGTTTTCTCTGCCTATGTATCTGCTTGTGTTTCATAAATAGTTCATTTGTATCATATTTTAGATTCCACATGTAAGTGATCTCATGTGATATTTGTCTTTCTCTATCTGATTTACTTCACTTAGGATGATAGTCTCCAGGTCCATCCATGTAGCTGCATATCATATTATTTCATTTTCTTTACTTCATTTTTGGTGAAATGTCTACACTGTGGCTTCTGTGGATTTTGAACAATGTATGTGACATGTGTGGGCTTCCCTTATGGTTCAGTGGTAAAGAATCCACCTGCCAATGCAGGAGACTCTAGCTTGATCCCTGGGTTTGGGAAGATCCCTTGGAAAAGGAAATGGTAACCCATTCTAGTATTCTTGCCTGTGAGGTCTCGTGGACAGAGGAGCCTGGTGGGCTACATTCCATGTGTTCACAAAGAGTTGAACATGACTTAGCAACTAAACAATAGCAGTATGACACATATCTGCCTTCACAGTATAATACAGAATAATTTCACTGCCCTAAAAGTCCTTGCCTACCTATTCCTCCCTTCCTCCTCACCCTTCATCCTTCTGTGGTCTGCAGTTTGGCTTTTCCCAGAGTGTCACAGAGTTGGAATCATACAGTACCTAGTCTTTTCAGTTTACAATATGCATTTAAATTTCCTCCATGTCTTTGCATGACTTGGGAGCTCATTTCTTTTCTGCACTAAATACTCCTTTGTCTGGATGGACCATAGTGTATTCATCCATTCACGTGCTGTGAAGGACATCTTAGTTGCTTCCAGATTTTGGCAATGATGAATAAAACTGCTACAAACATTTGTGCTCAGGTTTTCATGTAGACATATGTTGTTCAGCTCGCTTGGGTAAATACCAAGGAGCACAATTGCTGGATCATATTGTAAGAATGTGCTCAGCTTTGTAAGACACTGCCAAATGGCCTTCCAAGTGGCTGAGTACCGTTTTGTATTCCCACCAGCAGTGAAGGAAAGTCTCCTTTGCTCTGCATCCGCGCCAGCATTTGGTGTTGTTAATGTTTTGGATTTTAGCCATTCTAATGGATGTGTGGCGGCATCTCATTGTTGTTTTAATTCGCAATTCCCTGATGACATATGGAGCATCTTTGCATATTCTTATTTGCCATCTGGATACCTTCTTGGGTGAGGTATCTGTTCAGATCTTTCACTGATTTAATTTTTTTTCTTATTGTTAAGTTTTAAGAATCCTTTGTATATTTTGGATGCCAGTCTTTATCAGATGCACGCAAAAATTTTCTCCCAGCCTGTCCGTTGTCTAAACATTAGCTGTTATTACTATTATTCTCTATCAGTCACGCAGATTTAGATTTGCAGTGTTCTAATGCCTTTCTCACTAATAAATGACAAGGGTTGGTTTTTGCTGTTAGAGAGTTCAGGACCGGCATGTCCATACTGCCATATTTAAAATGGATAACCAGCAAGGACCTACTGTATAGCACAGGGACATCTGCCCAAAGTTATGTAGCAGCCTGGATGGGAGGGAAATCTGGGAGAGAATGGATACAGGGATATGTATGGCTGAGTCCTTTTGCTGTTCATCTGAAACTATCACACACTGTTAATTGGCTATGTCCTGTGCTGTGCTGTGCTAAGTCTATTTAGTCATGTCCAACTCTTTGAGACCCTGTGGACTGTAGCCCTCCAGGCTTCTCTGTCCGTGGGGATTCTCCAGGCAAGAATACTGGAGTGGGTTGCCGTGCCCTCCTCCAGGGGATCTTCCTGACCCAGGGATCAAACCTGTGTCGCTAAAGTCTCCTGCACTGGCAGGCAGGCTCTTTACCACTGGCACCATATGGGAAGCCCGTTAATCGGCTATACTCCAATAGAAAATTAAAAGTAGGAAAAAAGAAAAAAAAAGAGTGTGTCCAACCCAAAGGAGGTGTGGCTGCCCTCACCTGCCGTGTGCAGGGGCCCCTGCACCAAAGCCTGCAGTCAGTCCTGCCGGGAAGTGATGCGAGCTCAGCCAGGTAGTGCTCATGTGCCTCCTCGGTGCTTGTGATGTTGGCTGTCCTGGGCTCTGGCTTCCACAAGCCTGCAGACACTGCTCACCCTTCCTGCCAGGTCGCTGTGCCTCCAGGATCCTGGCGGGTCGCTGTGCCTCCAGGCTCCTGCCAGGTCGCTGTGCCTCCAGTCTCCTGGCGTCCACCCAGTGCTGACTCGTTATTCCTGACTCAAAACAAGGAAGACCAAGCTATGACATCAGTAAAGGGGTTCGGTTTACTCCAGAGGTGGGGGTAGAGCAGGACTGGAAGTGTGCAAGGGGCTTCCAGTGTGAACCATAGTGCTCTGGTTCTTGAGGCGGGTTCAGGTTATGAGTTTGTTCACTGTGAAATGTCACTGAGCGGACAGTCGTGGTGTGTATGCTTATCTGAAGATAATAAAGTTCAACAGAAAATGAGCTCTTAAAAAGATTTTTTTTTAATTGATTTATTTGACTGTGTTGGGTCTTAACTGTGGTATGCCGGCTCTTAGTCACGGCATGTGGAATCTAGTTTGCTGACCAAGGATCAGACCCAGGCCCCCTGCATTGAGAATGTGAGCCTTAACCACTGGACCACCAGGGATGTTCCAAGATATTTTAAATAATAAAGGGAGGAAGGAAGGAGGGAGAAGGGGAAGGATGGATGGATGAATGGATAGGTTGAGGGAGGGAGTTGGAAAGAGGGATGGAGAGATGATTAGATGGAAGGAGAGGTGGATGGATGGAGGGATGATGAATGGATAGAGGGAGAGGTGGAGGGATAAAGGGAGGGAGAGAGGGAAGAGGTTGGAGAGATTAATAGATGGAATGAGAGATAAATGGATGGAGGAAAGGATGAGTGGATGGAGAGAGGGATGGAGGAAGGGATGGAGGAAGGGAGGGATGGAGAGATGATTAGATGGAAGAAGAGATGGATGGAGGGAGGGAGGGATGAATGGATGAAGGGAGAGATGGAAGGGTGGACGAATGGATCAAGGGAAGAATGGATGGATGTCAGAGACTTAGCAGACATTTCTAGTCATAACACCGCCACCTCACATCTCCACCCCCGAACTGCTGTTCCAGGGCCCCTGTACCACCAGTAATATCACTTACAAAGGCAGTGAGTAAACACAGTAAGTAGGTAACGCTGAGCTGACAGAGGAATCCTCAGGCTGCATTTGCATTGCATGTTTTAGATGGCATTCTTGTTAGCCTTGTAAGGATGATCGTCCAGCATCACTGGATATTAAGCAAAGAATCTTCCAGCTCAAAGCAGCCAGGAAAACTGAGCTTTTGTTGAGGGACTGAGAGGAAGGGAGGTATTCATCATCAGTTCTTATTCACCATAGAAGTTGTAATCAAAGCCCAAGATTTTCAGAACAGATGGGTGGATTTCATCTGTGAAAGAAGTTACTAGTATTAGCCCATTCTTTGTGGAACGAGAGGGTAATTATCACTATCCCTTCTCTGGGCGCAGGACACCCTCCCATCAGTAGCTCTCAACTGTCAACTAAATGAGAATCAGCCACAGCATCTGTCAAAATGTAGATTCACTGGCTTAACTGGGAGGGCTCGCCTAGGAAGTCTGCTCATCTTCTGAGGCTACTGTAGTAAATCGCCACTAACTGGATCAGTTCATTCCTTCTCCCGCAATTCTGGAGGTCTGAATTCCAAAATCAAGGTGTGGGCAGGGCTGTGCTCCTTCCAGAGGGTCAGTGAAGGATCCTTCCTGCCTCTTCTGGCTCCCAGCATCTCTGGGCGTTCTGGACCCGCGGCCACATCCCTCCAGTCTCTGCCTCCATTCTCATGTGGCCTGCTTTCCTGTGTCTCCTTTTTTGCCTCTTACAGGGACACTCTCCTTGGATTTAGAATCCACCCTAACCCAGTCTGACTGCATTTTAACAAATTCCATCTGCAAGGACCCTGTTTCTAAATAAGGTCACAATCTGAGCTGCTGGGTAGACAGGAATTTGGGAGGATTCAATCCACTACCATAGATCTGCAAAAGGTCCTAGGGATGTGTATTTGTTATATATTTTTTTCTTTATTTGAGTATATGTCCATATGACTTCAAATAACAGTGAGGTTCAGGCAGTCCTCATCTTATGTAGCACCCTGTTAGTGAAACCTCAGCCACCAGAACCATGACCTTGGTCCATGACCATTTGAGGTGAGGAACCTGCCAATATGAACTCTTCTCCACTAAAGCAAGACAAATCAAAGATTGCCTGGAGGAAAAGACACACTAAGAAACCCTTATCGGGACTTGCCTGGTGGTGCAGTGGATAATAATCTGCCTGCCAATGCAGGGGACACAGGTTCACTCCCTGGTCAAGGAAGATTTCACATACCATGGAGCAACTAAATGCAGGCACCACAACTACTGCGCCCACGTGCTGCAACTGCTAAAGCCTGCATGCCGAGAGCCTGCACCTTGCAGCTACTGAGCCTGCATGCTGCAGCTCCTGAACCCCATGGACCTAGAAACTGTGCTTCACAGCAAGAGAAGCCCCTGCAATGAAAAGCCCATGCGCCACAACTAGAGAAAAGCCCTGCTCTCTGAAACTAGAGAAGGCCTACACCCGGCAATGAAGATCTAGGGCATCCAAAAATGAATAAATAATTTTAAAAAATAGGCTCTTATCATAGGCGGCACCTAGACTGAGGGTCTGTGTCCTCCCCAAAATTCATACGTTGAAACCTGGTGCCCAAGGTGATGGTGGCAGGAGGTGGGGCCTTTGGAGGGTGATTAGGTCAGGTGGATGGGGCCCTTACTTTGGGATTAGTGCCCTCATGAAAGAGACCCAGAGAGTGCCCTGGCCTATTCCATGACATGAAGACACAGAGAAGACATTTATCTATGCAGCAGGTAGTGGGCACCAAATCTGGTGGAGCCATGATCTTGGACTTCCATCTCCAGAGCTGTCAGAAATAAATGTCTGCTGTTTATAAACCACCCAGATGGTCGTTAAAAAATTTTTTGTTGAAATATAATTGCTTTACAATGTTGTGTCAGTTCCTGCTAACAGCAAAGTGAATCAGCTATATATATACATATATCCTTTCTTTTTTGGATTTCCTTCCCATTCAGGTCACCACAGAACACTGAATAGAGTTCCCTGTGCTACACACTGAGCTCTCATTAGTATGAATTTTATACATAGTATCAATAGTGTATATGTGTCAGTACTAATCTCCCAATTTATCTTACTCCTAAGACTCCTTTCAAGACAGAGAAACCCCTTCCTTGCTCTGCCATGGAGAGGCTCCAGGAATCCTGGAGGTGGCAGGGCTGATCTGGAGACTGAGGACAGTGATGATCTAGAATCCAGTTCAGATTTTTGATGATCTATCAGCCAGGATGGCCTCTGTGTGGGCACTGGCTTTTCTCACTTCAGAGTGTATCCTGGATCCCTTCATTGCAATGGGCAGAGGACCAGCCTGCCCCTTGGTCTACCAGTGTTGTGTCCATAGCCCACAAGGTGTATGTCCAGCTAGCACCTGTGTGATTCACATAGAAGGTCACAGGTCCACTTGAGCAGCGTGGCCCTCATATTACCTGTGCCAACAGGGAGATACTGAGCAGAGTCAGGAAGCAGGCGGAGCACATCCTTGATCCTCCTGTTCCTCTGTCAGCATTTCCCTCCCTCTTCTCCTCTTACATAGACACCCCTGATAAGACTAAAAGGAAGAGCATTGTTATCACAACATCGAGGATGCGTGCGTCCAAGCACCATCATATCTGACTCTTTGCAGCCCCATGGAGTGTAGCCCGCCAGGCTTCTCTGTCCATGGAACTTCCCAGGCAAGAATATTGGAGTGGGTTGCCATTAACTTCTCCAGGGGATATTTCCAACCCAGGGATTAAAATACATCTCTTATATCTACTGCATTGGTGGCTGAGTTCTTTAACATTGTACCATCTGAGAAAATTATGAGGGTATTTATATACAAATAGTTACTTCTTGTCTTGGCAGTATACTAATGTGCATCATAATTATACCTGCAGCCCTATTTGTGTGTTTAATATTCATTGTATATGTTATATTTACAACTACACAGAAAATGATGTGAAAAAAAATTTTAAAGAGTTAAGTGTGACTCTCTCTGTGGTTACTAGGGGTCATAGCCCTATAGCCAAAGGAATGAATCACTAATAGTGAATTTTCAAATGAGGGTGGAAGAGGTTCCTCTTTCCTCTCTTTACTCTAGGTTTCAGATTCCAATATGTGGGTCACCCTCAAGATCAATGTACCTCTTTAGAAACAGGCAGAGCTAGATGTGCAAGAGATTAATCAGAGGGAAGAATAAAGTGGAGAAGGAGTGGAAGTTAGCAGAGTGATCTTCAGAATGCACTGAGGGTTTGATCCCTGTGAAAGGAGAGGGGTAGGAACAGAAAGAGGAGAAGGAGCCTGTCTGCAGTAAATCTCAAAATTCTCAGGCCATTAAGCAGACTGGAAAACTGACACTGGGTCAAAATGGTCATCCTTGTTCCATTACGGTGTTTGAACACTGGCTGGCAGATGTTGGGGGCCCTGCAGGCAGATGGAGTCAGCAAATGACACTCCTGATGGTGGACTCCCACTGAAGGGAAATCTGAATGGCACTCCTCACCACCGCTGAGCATCTATTCCGCCACCCTCATCAGAGTAGACCCTAAGGCAAACAGTGGTCGATAGTTTTATTGTTTGCTCTATGTTTGCAGAAGCGTCAGAACTGCATGTATATTAACTCATTTACTCCTCAAACTGTGCATGAAGCTGGAACCCTTCATCACTCCCATTTCACAGGTGAGGAAACCAAGGCATAGAGAGGTTAAGTGATTTGTCCAAGGTCACACAGCCGGTGAATGAAGGAGCTGGTATAATGTAAAATGCCTGGAACATCTGGATCTAGAGCCTAGTGATACTCGACTGCCTTGAGATCTACCCAGAAGGAAAAACTCGCACAGACTTTCCCATCATGTAAAAGTTCTGAACAAATTCTTATTTCTTCTAGCCCTGCAGTATTTTCATTATCCTTATTTAAGAGGAATTAGTTCTATTTATGCATTCTGATGATAGTTTTCCATCTCTGGCAATAGTACAAAGTTTAAGTGAAAAAAAATTGATTCTTGAACTTAAGTTATTTACAGGCAGGTTGAAGCATTTAGGGAAAACTGATTGTTTGCAACTTCTTTTGAAATGAATCCTAAAAGGAAATGGACTACAGGCTGACAAGTGGATAGATGTGTGATAAAGCCCATCCAGACTGTGTTGATGATGGTGGTGGGTGTATGAGTGTTGCTGTATGATTTTTCTTTTTTGTTTAAAATTTGTCATAACAAATGGTTGAAAACAGCAGGTCAACAGTTTAATCAAAACCGTAAACTGTAGGTGATGTGTGATTGGTAGTCATTCTGTGGGTGGATTGAGCATTGCTGGAGTTTAGGAAATAGTACAGTTGTGAGTGATGGCTAGGGAGGTCCACCCCCAAATGGTAGAGGAGACAGAAAAGTCTGCATGAAGCAAGCAGCTCAGGCTTTCCGTGGACCTGACTGGGGGCGGGGGAGCTTCCGCTTCAGGGGGAAGGGGGAGCATTAATCAGACCAGTGTGGTCTCCCCTCTTCCTGCGGACATTACAGCTGTCACTCAAACAGGCTGTCCAAGGCTTTGAGATCTGAGCTATCTTCCTAAACCCAGTAATGCTGCCAAGAACGGGGTCAGGATGTGAGACAAGCAGTCTGAGTCACGCCCACCTGCCAAAATCAGAGCCGAAATGAACCCACAGAAAGTGGGTTCCTCGAAGCCGCACAGTCTAAGGCAAATGCAGGGTCGCAGGAAGGACCCCTGGAGGGTTTGTGGCATTTTTGTGTGG
This sequence comes from Madoqua kirkii, assembly GCA_006408675.1. Taxonomy (NCBI): domain Eukaryota; kingdom Metazoa; phylum Chordata; class Mammalia; order Artiodactyla; family Bovidae; genus Madoqua; species Madoqua kirkii. The sequence continues at coordinate 74,014 of SJYC01124730.1, read as the reverse complement.
GAGACGATATGTGGAGCTTCCCTGGTGGCTCAGATGGTAAAGAATCTGCCTGCAATACGGGAGATCCAAGTGTGATCCCTGGGTTGGGATGATCCCCTGGAGGAGGGCATGACAACCCACGGCAGTATTCTTGCCTGGAGAATCTCCGTGGACAGAGGAGCCTGGTGGCTACAGACCATGGGGTCGTAAAGAGTTGGACACGACTGAATGACTGAGCACAACACAGATGGTACATGAGGGCCAAGCATGCGAGGTAGGTATCAGTACATTCTGCAGCAACACGGGTTCAGGCTAGACTTTCAACGTCAGGAAAAGCTGCCTTACCTGGGGTAAAGACATAGGGGATGCCAGAGGCTTCTGGGTTTGTTGGTGATCAGCCTGAGTTTTCATAGTTTTAAGTATTCATAAATGTATGCTCTTCACCGTGTTCTGGACCTGCTCTCTGTGCACGAGGGCACCATGTGACTCTCCATCCCTGTGAAGTGAATACCAGCTCAGATGAGGAGCAGAGAGGGGAGGCCACTTGCTTGTGATGCCAGATCTGTGAGTGCAGAGTCCTCATTCTGCCTCTCTGTACTGCTGCCCTCTTTGGGATGTTAGTGGGATTTCTCCCCTTTAAAGTCTGAAAAGTCATCCAGAAAACTAAGAAAGTCTTCCTGTTCGGTGACTGGTAGAGAGTCCCTTGGTTCAAGGGTATAAACTGTCTGGTTTGTGTTGATTACTCCCTCACTTCTGGAGCCGTGCCCCTCAACGTCTGTTATGCTCTGCATCCACACCTCTTTTAAACATCAAAGGATGATTTTTTTCCTTTTAAAAAAGAAACTTTTATTTTATATTGGAGTATAGCCAGTTAACAATGTAATGATAGTTTCAGGTGGACAGCAAAGAGACTCAGCTATACATATACACGTATCCATTCTAACCCCAAAATTCCCCTCCCATCCAGGCTGCCGCATAACAGTGAGCAGAGTTCCCTGTGCTGTCCAGTAGGTCCCTGTTGGTTATCCACTTTAAATACAGCGGTGTGTACATGTCCATCCCAAACTCCCTAACTTTCCCCTCCCACCATTCATACCCCTACTGCCAACCATAAGTTTGTTCTCTAAAGTGAGTCTATTTCTATTTTGTAAATAAGTTAACTTGTGTAATTTCTTTTTAGATTTCACATGTATGGATACCTTATGCAATTTCTCCTTCCCTGTCTGACTTATTTCACTCAGTATGACAATCTCTAGGTCCACCCTTGCTGCAAATGGCATTATTTCATAAAGGTTGACTGATTTAAAAAAAAAAAAGTCTCTGTGGTTTCAGGAACAAGAGTGGGCAGTTCTGTTTGCTTGTAAATATTAACCAAAACATATCCTACACAGAAGCCCCAGAAACTGTGCTTTTCAACTGCCAGAATGACTGCAGGGGATGCCCAGCACATTTAGCGTGGGAGGACTCATCACCGGGAAAGAAATTGACCAAAAGAGTCCATGATGCATTTGGCAAAAGGACCAGTGATGGGATGACTTAATATTGTTTTCCAGTGTTATAAAGTCAACTGCCTTCTGGAATTGCAGTGTATGTTTGAGTAGGTTGTGCACTGCAGAACTCTGGTGGGAGGGTGTCATTCACATGGATGCCTTGATTTGAAGAGGACCCCCTCCTCTCCTTCCCCCACCAAAAAATAACTCAAAGCAGTGACCTGGATCTCTCCTGGGCACCCTCTGCTAATAGAGGCGCCAGAAGTAGCTGCTTCCTGATATCCAGAGAAGGGGACCGAGCTGGCTTCTTGAATGTAAAGAGATCATTTTGTGGTTGCTTTGTGCCGATCACATTGCAAAGGAGGAGGTCAGGATGAGAGTGATGGAGAGAGGATGGCTATTAATAGGAAAGCTTTGCCCTGTTCCTGTTTGCATGGAAGAGAGATGTGTTTTTTTGTTTCCTGTAGTTCCCAGAAGCTTCTTTTTCTTTCTTTTCCTGCCACCCAAACATAAGGCACACGAAGTGTTCCACCTGGCCCATTCCTCCATACCCCCAGGACTTGGTGAATGAAAATGCACTGTGGTTAACTCCTGTGCCCACGCACCCAAAAGAGATAGTCCTCTTCCCCTTACACCCACTTACCTCTTCCTTTTGGCCACTGGGACCAGGGCAGTAGAAGTAGCCACATCCATCATGGGCATGCAGGACCCAGCAGGGGGCACTGACTGCGCATGGTCCAAGGTTAAAATATTCACTCTGAGGCCCTGGATTGTGATAGAGACACAGGGATGTTTGGCACATTTGTGAGAGTAGTTTGTTGTTGTTCATAAGGATTAGGGATTACCAAACATCAGAGGTACTAATGTCTTGTAGTGTCCAGGACAGTTCCACACTATAGAAAATTATTCCATACCTTCTTGACTTTCAGATGTCCCTCCAAACTGGGGGAGAAGGAGGAACTGTTATCTATACAGTAGCTTAGTACACACAACTGGGAATGTCTCAGTAATGCGAACTCAGAGAAATCAAAAGAATACTTAGACTTCCCTAGTGGTAGAGTGGTGAAGGATCCACCTGCCAATAAGGGGACACAGGTTCAGTCCCTGGTCTGGGAGGATCCCGCATGCCAAGGGGCAGCTGAGCTCATGCCCCACAAATACTGAAGCCCGGATGCTGACTACAGCCCATGCTTTGCAACAAGAGAAGCCACTGCCACGAGAAGCACCACAGCTAGAGAGTAACCCTGGCTCGCTGCAACTAGCAAAAGCCCTACATGCGGTAGTGAAGACCCAGCAGTGCCAAAAATAAATGAACGAATTTTTTTAAAAAAGAATATTTTGTGTTTGTTTGTAACTTTACCAAGAGTGTGCCCACCAGGGAGAATTTCCCCACTAACCACTCCACCTTCAGTACCAGCACCCTCATAGCTGCACCATTTATGAAGGCTCGATTGAGGGGAGGAGAGAGGGAGAATCTGCCTTCTCTACGTTTCCTAGCGAATTATACTTAGGAAGGTACTTGTTGAAATATGTATCATTCTATTATAAAGTAATTTTTATTTTACTTGATAACCAGTTAGGGTATTATATTTATCTTAATAACAAGATCTTGCAGATGGGTTACATTATCTGTGAATTCCACTTTGGAATTTTGAAGGCATTATTAAATATTCATTGAACAATGGAGGTATTATGTCTGATAAGGTTGAAAGCTGCGGTGTTAGGAAGTGTGTGCTTTATCTGAGCTGCAGTTATGACTTTCTCGCAAAGTGGTTCTCTTTTATTTATTCATTAAACGATTCTGTCTAGTGTACCTATTATATGCCAGGTCCAATTCTGGGCACAGTGGATACACAGGATGAACAGGCAATTAGTCAGAATAGGTTAGAAGATGCTGAGATAACAAACAGCACCAGAACCTCGGCAGCTTTCCACTGTTGACTTTTCTTCTCGCTCACAGAGACAGCAGCTGGCAGCTCCCAGGGAAAGTATCCTGCATGGAGTAACAGCACAGGCTCCCAGACCACTTCCACTGGGGGCACATGATCTTGGGACTCTCAGACAGGGAAAAGGACTCAGGGAATGTACACTGGTTCCTAAACGCTTCTGATCAGAAGTGAAACACATTCCTGCCTTATTGTCAGCAGAAAATCTCACAGCCGTGCTTAAGTCAAGGAGATGGGGTGTGTCAGGAATGAAAGATGAGAATTAGAAACAAGGTCTCTACCTGTATTACCGGACTCGGGTCTGGCTGCTTGCTGCTCAAAACCTCAACAGTCGAGAGAAACAAATTTTGGTAGAAAGGAAAGATGCTTTTAATCAGAAAGCCAGCAATCTGGGAGAGACAGTGGACTCAGTGTCCCCAAAAACCAGCTTTGAAAATTTTACTCAACCGTGAAAGCTTTTAGTTAATATCCAGATAGGAGGTCAGAGATGTAGCCATCCCTGACTGTGTGCAGATTTGTCTACTCCTTATGACTCTTTTTAGATGCTGTTTTTTTTTTTTTAATTGGGGTATAGTTGCTTTACAGTTTTGTCTTAGTTTCAGCTGTGCAGCAAAGTGCATCAGTTATGAAGTGAAGTGAAAGTCGTTCAGTTGTGTCCGACTGTTTGTGACCCCATGGACTATATAGCCCATGGAATTCTCCAGGCCAGGACAGTGGAGTAGGTAGCCTTTCCCTTCTCCAAGGGATCTTCCCAACCCAGGGATCGAACCCAGGTCTCCCATGTTGTAGGTGGATTCTTTACCAGCTGAGCCACAAGGGAAACCCAAGTTATACAAGTATTCGCTCTCTTTTAGATTCTTTCCCCATACAGGTCATTACAGAGTACTGAGTAGACTTACCTGTGCTATACAGTAAGTCTTTATTAATTATCAATTTTGTATGTGTAATAGCCTCCCACCTCTATCTGTTTTATATATAGTGGCCTTCCCACTTCCCCACTAGTGGTAAAGAACCTGCCTGCAAATGTAGGAGACATAAGAGATGCAAGTTTGATCCCTGGAAGATCCCCTGGAGGAAGGCATGGCAACCCATTCCAATATTCTTGCCTGGAAAATGCCATGGACAGAGGAGCCTGGTGGGCTACAGTCTGTACAGTAGTGTGTATCTGTTAAACCTATACTCCAAATTTATGCCTGCCTGTCTTTCCCTTTTGGTAACCAAAAGCATGTTCTCTATGTCTGTCTGTCTATTTCTGTTTTGCAAATAAGTTCATTTTTAAAGCCAGAGCTTGGAGGAAGGCGTGCTGGCTGGCTAATGCTCTTGTCTTTGAAGAGGTGTGATGAGGCTGGTTCTGGAAATGTCAAAGGAGCTGCGGGCTGGATGCCCCACAGGAGGCACAGCTGCTATGGCCTGAGGCATTGCTACAGAGATGCCCACAGGTCCAACAGGAGACAGGACAGACTCCTGGGAAGAAAATAGGAAGGAGCCAGCTCTTCCTCCACCAGCCTGGAAGTTGCCCTCTGATCATCTTATTGGCTAAACCTATGAGAGAGCACAGCTGACTTTCAGAGTCCCGGAACACGACATGGCAGGCGAGCTTGAGCTCAGAGACAATAACCACCTTCCAAAACATTTCATTTCTCAATGCACTGATCCTCACAATGTCCCATATCTCGTTTTCACAAAACAAAACTCAGCACCTGCTAGTCTGTCCTACGCTGCGTGTTCTCTCTTTTGATTACTAAATGTGCTGTGAGACACAGGCTCTGTCCTCCCAAGACCTGGCTTTGGTTCCATGAGAGTTCCAGAGACCATAAATAGAAAATGCACCCTTGGACCAAACAGCTGCTCCTTCAATGTTGAGGATGTTGTGTGATCCAAAAGAAAAGAAAGGAGCGGTGGTTTCCAGAAGTGGGCTGCAGTGTTTGTATTCAAGGGCTATTAAATGGTATTTGGGAACTTCCCTGGGGGTCCAGAGGTTAAGAATCTGCCTTGCAGTGCAGGGGACGTGGGTTCAATCCTTAGTCAGGGGACTAAGGAAAATCCCACATGGTGCAGAGCAACTAAGCCCACGCTGCTACTACTGAGCCCACATGCTCCAGAGCCCGAGTGCTGCAGCTAAGATCCATCAAAGTCAAGTGCACGAATACGTATTTATAAAGCTCTTTAAGGAAAGGTTTAGCAAGGGAGGGAAACAAAACTCAACAGCTGGTAGCAAAAGAAGCATTTGACCATTTAGATATTTCAGGTTTCCAATTTCCCCTCTTTATCTATATTTTCATCTGTGTGTGTGTGTGATTAACAATGAATGTGTTTCTATACATACCCCAGAAAGAGATGGGTCAGAGTCTCTCTACATGCGTGGCTCTTGACAGTTCACTGGTTTGACTCACAAATACATCATCGGTTTACTTTTCTGTGTTCTTTGGTGATGAGGATGGAGTCAAGCACTCCATCAGTCTGACAAGAGCTTCTTCTGCCACCTTCTTAGTCTCACGTCCAAGGCCTCCAGTGCCCTGAAGCTGGCTTGTCTAGGGACAGAGTTCTGACTCTATCATTTTCTAGCTTACATAAATATTTTCAAGGCAAATAAACAATCCATACCTCAGTTTCTTCATATGTAAACTGGAGATAATAATCATTCTTCAGTTCAGTTCAGTTCAGTTCAGTCAGTTGCTCAGTTGTGTCCGACTCTTTGTGACCCTATGAATTGCAGCATGCCAGGCCTCCCTGTCCATCACCAACCCACGTCCATTGAGTCAGTGATGCCATCCAGCCATCTCATCCTCTGTAGTCCCCTTCTCTTCCTGCCCCCATGTCCATTCTATGGGGAATGAAGGCAGCGACATTGATCCACAGACTTTATCACTTGCACATGGTGAGGCTGCGTGAGGTTTATGAATGACATGCCCAGAAGACCAGCTCCTGCTCTGTGTTTTTGTAAGCATTACTTGTATTTACTGGTACTCATTTAAAACCAGAAAGTTGCCAAAGGATCTAGGTTGCCATCAGCATTTCTCCTCCTATTTCTCACTGTCTGTACAAATGCTGTTCTCTCTGGAATAGCTCTTTACTGATAAATGGATGGAAGGACTGCACTGATGGGGCTAAGGGGGAAAAACAGCATGAGATGATAAAATGAGCAAGGACACCAGGGCCAGGGAAACCTTTGGGTCAGATCTCGTATCTACAATTTAATGGCTGAGTAACACTGGGAAATGTATGTGATTCTTCATGGCCCTGAAGACCTCCTCTTTCAGACAGTTCTCTCACCTGGAAAACTGAGTTTGAAGTATGGTAGCATCGCTGATTCTCTCCCTCTTATGATGCCCTCTCTTTTACGGACTGCAAATCCAATGCTGGTGACAAGACAATAGGGGGTGGTGGGACCCCATGAACCAGAGAGTACTGGGGACGGAGGTGCATGGGAGTTGGCTTGTAAATCTAGCACGACTCATCCTTGCTCATCTCTTCTCAAGTCTGCATCCGGTGACTTTAGGTTGATAGCATAGCATCAGGAGCATTTATACCATGGAAATCACATGCTATAATTAAGGCTTGTCTTTATTTCACAGAAAGTTTGTTGTTATACTTACCAGCACACCGTTGCCTGGGGACAAACACTGTTTAGAAGACCACTGCTTAAAGGAGGTGTGACTCAGTGTTGACAGCTTGTTGGTCTAGGGACAGAGTTCTGACTCTATCATTTTCTAGCTTACATAAATATTTTCAAGGCAAATAAACAATCCATACCTCAGTTTCTTCATATGTAAACTGGAGATAATAATCATTCTTCAGTTTAGTTCAGTTCAGTTCAGTTCAGTTGCTCAGTTGTGTCCGACTCTTTGTGACCCTATGAATTGCAGCATGCCAGGCCTCCCTGTCCATCACCAACCCACGTCCATTGAGTCAGTGATGCCATCCAGCCATCTCTTCCTCTGTAGTCCCCTTCTCTTCCTGCCCCCAATCCCTCCCAGCATCAGAGTCTTTTCCAATGAGTCAACTCTTCGCATGAGGTAGCCAAAGTATTGGAGTTTCAGCTTTAGCATCATTCCTTCCAAAGAAATCCCAGGACTGATCTCCTTTAGAGTGGACTGGTTGGATCTCCTTGCAGTCCAAGGGACTCTCAAGAGTCTTCTCCAACACCACGGTTCAAAAGCATCAATTCTTCAGTGCTCAGCTTTCTTCACAGTACAACTTTCACATCCATACATGACCACAGGAAAAACCATAGCCTTGACTAGTTGGACCTTTGTTGGCAAAGTAATGTCTTTGCTTTTGAATATGCTCTCTAGGTTGGTCATGTGTGTGTGTATGAAGTCGCTCAGTCATGTCCAACTCTTTGCGACCCCGTGGACTGTAGCCTACCATGCTCCTCTGTCCATGAAATTTTCCAAGTAATAGTACTGGAGTGGATTGCCATTTCCTTCTCCAGGGGATCTTCCTGACCCAGGGACCGAACCCACGTCTCCCGCATTATAGACAGATGCGTTACCATCTAAGCCACCAGGGAAGTCCAGGTTGGTCATAACTTTAATCATTCTTACCCAGAGGCAAATCTACCATGAAGCTAATGCAGCTTAAGTTTGATGGCCCCTCCTTTACCCAGGCTCTCTTCCAAGACCCAGTACAGATTAAATGATACAAATTAACTTATTTATTAAAAAAAAAAAAAGTAGACCACAGACACAAAAAACAAGTTTATAGTTACCTAAGGTGAAAGTAGGGACAGGGATAAATTAGGAATAAACTAGGAATTTGGGATTAATGGCTCAGCGGTAAAGAATACACCTGCAATGCAGGAGTCACAGAAGACATGGGTTTGATCCCTGGGCTGGGAAGATCCCCTGCATCAGGCATGGTAACCTACTCCAGAATTCTCGCCTGGAGAATTCCAAGGACAGAGGGGACTGGTGGGCTATAGTTCCCGGGGTTGCAAAGAGTTGGACACAACTGAAGTGACTTGGCCTGTATGCAGGTAGGAATTTGGGATTAACAGATACACACTATTACATATAAGACAGATAAACAAGTCTGTAGGCATGGGAAACTATATTCAATATCTTGTATTAACCTATAATGGAAAAGAATCTGAAAAGGAATATATATGTGTACATATATATTATATATATATATGTACACACACACATATATATATTACATAAAACAGAATCACTTTGCTGTAATCCTGAATCATTGTAAATAAACTATACTTCAATAAAATTTTTTTTAAAAGAAAAAAATAAATTTTGTATTCTTTTTGTTTTAATTTTTATGGAAGTATAGTTGATTTATGATCTTATGTTAGTTTCAAGAATGCAACAAAGCAATCCAGTTTTGTTTATATGTGTATTTGTATGTGTGTGTATATTCTTTTCAGATTCTTTTCCATAGTAGGTTATTATAAGACATTGAGTATAGTTCCCTGTGCTATACATAAGTCCTTGTTGGTTATCTATTTTATATATAGTAGTGTGTATATCGAAAGTTCAGTGGTGTTAGTCACTCAGTCATGTCCCACTCTGCGATCCTGTGGACTGAAGCAAATCTCTGTCCATGGGATTCTCCAGACCAGAATACTGGAGTGGGTAGCCATTCCCTTCTCCAGGGGATCTTCTCAACCAAGGGATCAAACCTGGGTCTCCTGCATTGCAGGCGAATTCTTTACCAGCTGAGGCATCAGGGAGGCCCAGTGTGTATATGTTAACCTCAAGCTCCTAATTTGTCTTTTCCCTCCCTTTTCCCTTTGGTAACTATAAGTATACAGAAATTTTTTATTCTTAATTTGCAGCTCTTCAGCAATGAGGCCTCCCTTTCTGCTCCTCTGTTTATGTAGAAGGTTATCATAAGACATAAGTGAATGTATGTAAGGTGGTTAATGAAGAGCCTAGACTCTCAGGGGATGTTCAACTTTAAGGGATCCAATATGTCATCTTCTTCTTTTGTGTGCCGTTTCTCAGGGACTGTCTATTCCTTATCAGTTCCTGGAAAGCAGGAACGAGCAGAGCTGGAGGCAGTTCTCAGGACTGAGATCATGAGAAGGGCACCTGCTTGCATTCCTTTCAGGGACCCCCTTCAGCGACCCCCTTCAGTGCCTCCCTTCAATGACCCCCTTCAGCGACCCTACAGTGATCCCCTCCAGTGACCCCCTTCAGTGGCTTTTTAATTAAAGGTAACTTATTCAGTTATACCCCTCTTACTCAGGATATGGAATGCTTTCTGGCCCTTTGAAGATTGTTATTTGCTTGGCTTTGTTTCTGCTCACTTTTTTTTTACTGCCGAAAGCTGCCATGTATGACGATATATAAACATGCATTTCTGCAAATAAAGCACCCTTGTTTCACTCGAGACGTGGGTCCCCTGCGTCCTTCTCGTCGACTCTAGTCCCCAGGTCCTGGTCTACAAAGTCCGACACTGGAACATATCAATGTTAGATCTTCTGGCTTCAGAAGTCTCGATGAAGAGCTGTAACCGATGAGGCCAGGCTGAAGAACCGAGCTCTGAGGCAGACGGGGCAGAGGGGCAGAGCTGACAAGAACCCAAGGCGCCGGACAGCGTTCATATAAGGGGAAATCCGGAATTTCTGACCCAGTGGGATGTGGTGAAGCAAGGAGCTGAACATATTGGGGATGGAAAGCCAGAACAAAGATTCTGCGCTCCTGAGACATTATCCATGAGAGCCAGGAGAGCAGGTTTTCTTAGGTATGTGACACAACCCCGACAGGAACCACGCTGATGGCTGCCTGGGGTCTGAGAACAAGAATTGAAGGCACGTCTTGGTTCAAGGGCAGTTTCTCAGTTTCCACACATACTTTCTTGTTCTGGTATCTGCACAACAGACCACGGTTCTATGGGTTGACTAGACACAGCTGAGTGGTTTTCATGACCTCATGTGGTTGCTATCAGTGGCTCCTGGATGGAGCCACCTGAAGGTTGAACCAGGCCAACATCCAAGGTGGAGCACCCATGCAGATAGCAACTGGTGCTGGTGGTTAGCTGGGAGCCCATGAGAGCTATAGATGGGAGAGTCCACAGGTGGCCTTCCACCTGGCCTAGGCTTCCTAGGATATGAGTTCTGAGGGGCGCATCTGAAGGGCAAGTGTTTCAGGAACCATAGGTGGAGGGCTTCTCGTGACTTGGCATCAGAAGTCACAGGTCACCACTTGTGTCACATGCTGTAAGTCCAGAGAGCCACTAAGACCAGTCCCAACTCAAGGAGAGAATTGGGTTCCACCTCTTCTGTGGGATAGAGTGAGGCCCCGTGGGGAAGAGCATGTGAGCTGCAAGAAATTGTGGTCACCCTTGGAAATACAATCTACCACATTCCCTAGCATCCCTGAGTCTCAAAGTTCTCTACCCAGGAAAAAAAAATAAAAAATCAGTGTTATCACATCAGCCTCCCAGGACTGCTGGGAAAAGCAGAAGGACGTAGTGGGATTCCCTAGGGCAGGCTTCTCAGTGTGCACTGAAGCCAGGCATGCACTGGGGCACAGGGAGTGTGCACAAGGACATTCGTCATCACATGGTTTTAAAAAGCAAAATGTACAAACATGTAAATGTTTCTTAATTGAAAGAGTGCCGCCCTCTGTAGACTGTTGTACAGTCTGTGACATAGGGTCTTGTGATGCTTAAAGGAATCATTTAGAGGTGCTCAAAATGACAGGTCTTCTCTGAGGGTGACTTTTCAGCCCAGGGGGCATTTGACAATGACTGGAGACAATATCATTGTCATAACCGGCATGTGGTTATTGGAGATCAGGGATGCTGCTCTACATGCTGCTGCTGCTCCTGCCTCTGAGTCACTTCAGTGGTGTCTGACTCTGTGCGACCCCATAGATGGCAGCCCACCAGGCTCCCCCTTCCCTGGGATTCTCCAGGCAAGGACACTGGAGTGAGTTGCCATTTCCTTCTCCAGTGCATGACAGTGAAAGATGAAAGTGAAGTCACTCAATTGTTTCCGACTCTTAGCGACCCCATGGACTGCAGCCCACCAGGCTCCTCCATCCATGGGATTTGCCAGGCAAGAGTACTGGAGTGGGGTGCCATCGCCTTCTCTGGCTAAACATGCTAGCATGCCTGAAATAACCCTTTGTAACAAAGAAGTATCCATTCCCAGCTGTTAACAGTGCCAAGACTGGCACAGGCCAAGAGCTTCTTGGGTGGGTTGGTATGAAAATTCTTTTCTATCACAGCACTTATTGGCAACTGTGAGAAAACAGTGGTGACCCAGAACAGATGGGGTAATTTCAAGAACAAAGAAAAGAGAACGTTCACTGAATGTGTCATTCCTTCTGACCCAGGAAAGAGGGAAAGTGAGAATGTAGCATTGTGTAAAAATGTTCTGTTTTGAGTTAAAAATAACAGAGCTTCTTGGGAACTTAAATTTAGGGTTTTATTAATGGAGGAAAAGTAGAATCTAATGTAAATGATTCAAAAAATGTGAAAGTATCCCTGTTCAAGAAGAGGTTCATTGTGGTGACATGGAAGGGACCTCAGATGCTCCATCCAAATAGGGCTCTTGGAACCAAGTAGTACAGGACCTTCCTAGGGGCAGACTCTACCACATCCCTGGCCTCTTTGTAGAAAAGCTGTAGTCTGCTAGTCTTTCCCCAGTCTCCAAAGAGCAAATTTAATCAGAGAAGTGAGAAAACTGTAGAAACCAAGGAAAGCAGTCAAGCAAGACAGAATAATAATGGTTTATCCATAAAGCAAGTCACTGACCTTTATTTCCTTCTCAGATCTTGAGCCATTTCCTTGAACCATATCCTTACTAAAATCCTCACCAGGTGGAAAAATTTGACTATATGCTCACCACCAGCATATAGACCTCAGAACTGTTAGAGCCATAAAATTGATGAATGAAATTCCTGAAACACCACCCTGTTACCTAATGACCCAAGTGATGTTCACCCTTGTAACCTTCACCCCTCATGTTGTTTTAAAACCTTTTCCTACAAGCTATCAAGATGATCGAACCAGCCCAGCCTGAAGGAAATCAACTCTGAATATTCATTGGAAGGACTGATGCTGAAGCTGAAATTCCAATACTTTGGCCACCTGATGTGAAGAACTGACTCATTGGAAAAGACCCTGATGCTGGGAAAGATTGAAGGCAGACGGAGAAGGGGAAGACAGATGATGAGATGGTTAGATAGCATCACTAACTCAAAGGACATGAATCTGAGCAAACTCCAGGAGACAGTGCAAGACAGGAAAGCCTGGCATGCTGCAGTCCATGGGGTTGCAAAGGATCAGACTCTACTTACTGAATAAATAGTAACATCACCGGGCACCTCCATGCTCCTGAGTGCCAGCCTCAGGACCTGCATATACTCCCTGCCTTGGCTCTTCCTCCTCCAGCGTGTTCATGTAGAACTTTTCCCTTGGCAGAAAAGTGTCTGTTTTGCATTTATAGACACCGCTGAGGTAGACAAAGTTGTCTCTCAATGAATTAACCAGTGTCACAAGCTTGGGAAATTCTCTTCCCATTAATTAGCCCAGTGTTACATGTCCCTTGGAGAAGAAAATGGCAACCCACTCCAGTACTCTTGCCTGGAAAATCCCATAGACAGAGGAGCCTGGTGGGCTACAGTCCATGGGGTCACAAAGAGTCAGACACGACTGAGTGACTGTCACTTCACTACACGTCCCGCAGGCCCATAGGACACGGCACCTCAGTTTCTCCTCTGAAACATGGGATAATAGCATTTACCTAATAGATTTAATGGAGGATTAAATGGAATGATGCTTAACCCAGTGCCTGGCATACAGAAAACATTCAGTAAATATCAGTCACTGCTTTTCTTGTTACGGTTATTATTAATGGTACCATTTTTGTCCAAGATAAACATTAATTTCAGGAAGATAATGCCTACCTTGGAATTTGATACAAATACTCCTGCAGACTGTGTCTTTTTGCCAAATTTAAAGGGAAGGGGGATGGAATTTTAATATCCTTAGCTCTCGCTCTTAAAAAATAAAAGAAAAACATCAGAAGAACATACGTTTCACCACAAATGTTGGTGATATTTAAATAAGATTTAAATTTGTACAGCATTTAAACAGAAAAGAAGCAAATGGCATTAAATTCACGAAAGTGTCAGATTGTACACACCCAGAGTCAGAAATATTAACCATTTCCCCGTCATGGAACAGTGCAGCTGGCTGAAAATGTATTATGAGAGGGATTGAAGAGTTTTAATGGATCCTTCCTTCAAACCTTCAGCATTGTAAAGTGGTAGTTAATGAATTATTGGATGTGTACAGTCATTTGTATTTAAACAAGAGGGAATGAATAGGTCTTGTCAGCTCACCTAGACTATCCTATTTCTCTGGTTCAGCTCCTCGGGGAGGAGGAATTAATGCTGGAATTCAGTAGCCAAGGAGATGGAGGGAAAGATGGATGTCGAGCTAGAAGTACCAGTTCTGCCCCACCGGCTCCTGTGAGAACACAGTTCAGCTCGTCTGTCCCAAGCAGATGACAAGGAAATGGTCAGGGGCCAGGTCTGCCCTTGGGAAACCAGACTGGTGTCTTCCCAACTGACAGTCACCAAGTCTTAGATCAGATTCCCTGTAGCTGAGGCACTGTGTGTAAGAAACCCATTGATGAACCCCTTCCCACCAAGAAATAAGGGAGTGAGGGGTGAGGGGGCAAAACAAGGCAAGGGAAGAGATGGGCCAGGATGGTATGTTAGATTCCTGTGGCCACTGTCACAAATGACCACAGGCTTGGAATCTTAAAACTGCCCCTTGGGACTTGCCTGGCGGTCCAGTGGTTAAGACTCTGCCTTCCAATGCAGGGGGCATGGGTTTTGATCATTGAAAAGACTGATGCTGAAGCAGAAACTCCAAAATTTTGGCCACCTGATGCAAAGAACTGACTCATTGGAAAAGACCCTGATGTTGGGAAGGATTGAAGGCAGGAGATGAAGGGGATGACAGAGGATGAGATGGTTGGATGGCATGACTGACTCAATGGGCATGAATTTGAGCAACCTCTGGGAGTTGGTGATGGACAGGGAAGCCTGGCGTGCTGCAGTCCATGGGGCTGCAAAAAATTGGACATGACTGAGCGACTGAACTGAACTGAACTGAAGGGAACTAAGATCTCAAATACCTCACGGTGGAGCCAATAAATAAGTAAACAAATAAATAAATAAAACTCTTAAAAAAAAAAAAAAGGAACTCAAAAAAAAAAAAGCCTTCTCTCACAGTCTTGGAGGACAAAACACTGAAGCCATGCTCTCTCTGGGAGCCCCAGGGGAGAAGTTGCTCCAGCTGCTTATGGCAGCGCAGCCGGATTTCCTTGGCTTGTGGACACACCGCTCTCCTTTCCACATGGGCTGCTGTTCTGTCCGTGTCCAGCCTTCTCTCCCTCTCCCAGATAAGGACTCTGGGATTACATTCAGGGCCCATAATCCAGGATGCTCTCCTCCCCAAATCCTGGACTTAATTACACCCTTTTTCCATAGAAGGTGACACTTACAGTTTCTCAGGATCAGGATCTGACATCGTTGGGAACCGCTATTCAGCCTTCCACGCATAGGGTTCAAGAGACCCTGCTGCCCCACACCAGCTCTGGAGTTTGAAATGTACTAGAGACATTCTCCTGAGGTGTGTTCGCATAGCCAGTGGTTGGCCACAGGCTGCCCAGAGGATAAGCAGGGGTGGGAAGACCCCCCACCCCCACCAGGCATCCCCCACCAGCCAGAGGAATTCTCCAAATTTCCCTCTCCCCCACTTCCTTCCTCCCCCCTCCTCTCCCCGCTCCTTCCCCTACTGTGTCACTAAAGAAGAACCAGGTATTCTTGGCAAATACTTTAGTGATACTTCCATGCCCAGAGCAAGGATAGGGGCCGGGTATGGAAAACCAGAAGGGCCGTTTGCTTTTTCACTGATTCTTTATTCATAAACTTGATGCAAGTTTACAAAATAGGTGGGAAGACCCCCACCCCCACCAGGCATCCCCCACCAGCCAGAGGAATTCTCCAAATTTCCCTCTCCCCCACTTCCTTCCTCCCCCCTCCTCTCCCCGCTCCTTCCCCTACTGTGTCACTAAAGAAGAACCAGGTATTCTTGGCAAATACTTTAGTGATACTTCCATGCCCAGAGCAAGGATAGGGGCCGGGTATGGAAAACCAGAAGGGCCGTTTGCTTTTTCACTGATTCTTTATTCATAAACTTGATGCAAGTTTACAAAATGTACTGTATGTTACCGCATAAACCTGCACGGATAAATAAAGTCCAAAAA
This sequence comes from Madoqua kirkii, assembly GCA_006408675.1. Classification (NCBI taxonomy): domain Eukaryota; kingdom Metazoa; phylum Chordata; class Mammalia; order Artiodactyla; family Bovidae; genus Madoqua; species Madoqua kirkii. The sequence continues at coordinate 58,349 of SJYC01124730.1, read as the reverse complement.
GAACCGAACACCAAAGCATGCCGCATGTGCACCTGTCAATCCTAGCCCTCAGAATATTAAAGAATTCAATACTGTACGCAAGATTTAGCCTCAGGTTTAAGGAACTTGAACACTGTAAAGAATTCTGCCTTGTCACTTGCTATCTGAGCAACTGACAATCATTCAGTTTAGACAAATGTAACCAACTGAACAAGAATGCCAGAAAATCTTCTTCTACTGTCCTCAACCAAAACAGAAAAAAAAAAAAATTAAACATGATAATGGAGAAGTGCCAAGTCTCTCAGATGTGGTTTTCAAAGTTAAAAACTGAGGTTTTTTCCTAGTTACTATCTTTTTTATTTTTTAATTCGAGGAAAATTGCTTTCCAATGTTGTGTTGGTTTCTGTGGTACAACGATACAAATCAGCCCTAAGTATACATATATCCCCTCCCTCTGGAGCCTCCCTCACCCACCCTCGACCCCTCTAGGTCATCACAGAGCACCAGGCTGGGTTCCCTGTGTTGTACAGCAACTTCTCACCAGCTATCTGCTTTACATGTGACCGTGTATATGTGTCGATGCTTCTTTCTCTGTTCATCCCACTCTTTCCTTCCCGTCCTGTGTCCACAAGCCCATTTTCTATATCTCTGTCTCCATTCCTTCCTTGCACAGGTTCATCGATATCATTTTTTTAAATTCCATATAAATGTATTGCTATACGCTATCTGTTTTTCTCTTTCTGACTTACTTCACTCTATATAACAGGCTCTAGATTCATCTGCCTCACTATAACTGACTCAAATTCATTCTTTGTTATGGCTGAGTGATGTACCATTGTATATATGCACCACATCTCCTTGATCTGTTCATCTGTTGATGGACATCTAGGTTGCTTCCATGTCCTGGCTGTTGTAAACAGTGCTGCAATGCACATCCAGGTATGTGTTAATCACTCAGTCGTGTCCAACTCTTTGTGAACCCATAGACCCCATAGCCTGCCAGGCTCCTCTGTCCATGGAATTTCCTAGGCAAGAATCCTGGAGTGAGTAGCCATTCCCTTCTCCAGGGGATCTTCCCAACCTAGGGATCGAACCTGGGTCTCCTGCATTGCAGGAGGGTTTTTTTACTGTCTGAGCCACCAGGGAAGCTCACACATTGGGGTACATGTCATCTAAGAACTGAGTGGTAAAGCATAAGAAACACTTTTGAACTTTATAACTTGATTGTGCAGGGGTGGGGGAAATGTGCTTCTGGATTTCTTTTTAAAAGTACTTAATACTAGAGACCCTTGGACTGCAAGGAGATCCAACCAGTCCATTCTGAAGGAGATCAGCCGTGAGATTTCTTTGGAGGGAATGATGCTAAAGCTGAAACTCCAGTACTTTGGCCACCTCATGCAAAGAGTTGACTCACTGGAAAAGACCGATGCTGGGATGGATTGGGGGCAGGAGGAGAAGGGGACGACAGAGGAAGAGATGGCTGGATGGCATCACTGACTCAATGGACGTGAGTCTGAGTGAGCTCCGAGAGTTGGTGACGGACAAGGAGGCCTGGTGTGCTGCGATTCATGGGGTTGCAAAGAGTCAGACGCAACTGAACAACTGAACTGAACTGAACTGAATAGATTTTACTCTTAAATCAAATTTACAAACCTCTTATCAAATGCAGACGCTGTCCTTATTAGTTGATGTAAACACACACACACACCGTCTCTATCTCAGTGCTCAGCCCAGCTTACCTAGCACTCCTGTTCCAAGTCCCAAGCATCAGTTGCCTCCACTCATCTCTACTAAGAGTGACCTTCTAGGTGTCAAACCCTGTTCTCCCTCTGCTCACTTTCCTTGTCCTTTGTATCAAAGTCTAACTCCCACTTTTCCTTGTTGTTTCAAGGGGGAAACACTGAGTTAAAAAAAAAGAATATAACACATAGACTTCATTTTTTGCACTCACAGCTTTGGCTAACGCACCAAGCATCTCTCATCCACAGGAGGATATAGGGCTTTTTGACCACAATGAGCTTCACGCACCTTTTCTTAGAACCCCTGATTTGACAAAAGGGCCCATAAAATTAAAGTCATGAAACGGCTTCTTTTTTTTAATGTCTATTTAAATTATTATTTATTCATTAATTTCTGGCTGGGCTGGGTCTTTGTTGCTGCACGGGCTTTTCGCTAGTTGTGGCACGAAGGCTCAGTGGTTGCGGTGCCCGGACTTCAGAGCACAGGCTCAATAGTTGTGGTACACAGGCTTAGTTGCTCCAGTGCATATGGGATCATCCTGGATGATGTCTCCTGCATCGGCAGACAGATCCTTAACCACTGGACCACCAGGAAAGTCCCAGCTTTTTTTTCTGAAAACAATTCTTCTCAGTATTTTCTTGCTCCCTCTGTCTCTCATTCTCTCTGTTTCTTAGCTTATCTCTGGCATGTCAGCCTCATTCAGAATTGAAAGGCTTAAAAGCGAAAAGCTAAGACTTCTGAGATGGTCCATAGTTAAGAATCCACCTTCCATTGCAAGACACACAGGTTTGATCCCGGATCTGTGAAGATTGCACCTGCCTCAGGCAACTAAGCCCAAGCACCATGACAAAAATCAGTGCAGCCAAAATAAAATTTACAAAGAAAATACTTCCACTTACAAAAGCATCAAAAAGTAAAATATTCAAAGAAAGAAAATGCCTAAGATTCAAGACTCGGCAGCCCTGAAGATGAAATGTCAGTGATCAGGACAAATTGCAATAAAACTACCTGGGCTGGTTCCATTCCACTTTCCAATCAGATTTCAGTACTCTCACTATTGGCAGACCTTTAGGAGGACCACCAGCTCCACTCAGAAATGGACCCGGGCCCACGTTTCCCTCCAAGTCACTGACCATCCCTTGGATGCCAAGCCCCCCATGAGCCTCCCTAGCCCCCTTGTTGCCTCACTGGAAGGTCAAGGAGCCATCAGCAGCAGTCCTTTCTAAGATGTTTCTAAGATGTTTGAACAACCTAGTCATTTCTGCATTTGCTTTCTTCATGCCCCTTCAAGTGCTGGAACGAGGTTTGCATCCTTTAAAAAAAAAAAAAAGGCAAAAACAAAAGACAGACCACAACAGAGCATCCAGGCAAGAATGATGCCTGTACTGAAGCAAGAGGCAGCTAGGAGGTGACTTGGATTGAATCTGGTCTTTTCCACATTCCAGCCATGTGTCCTTTGTGTGTGTGTGTGTGTGTGTGTGTGTGTGTGTGTGTGTGTGTGTGGTGTGTGTGTGTGCTCAGTCATGTCTGACTCTTTGTGACCCCATGGAGGAACCCACCAGACTCCTCTGTCCATAGAATTTCCCACTCAAGAATACTGGAGTGGACTGACATTTTCTACTCCAGGGGATCTTATCAACCCAGGGATCGAACCTGCGTCTCTTGCATCTCCTGCATTAGCAGACAAATTCTTTACAACTAGCGCCACCTGGGAAGTGTCCTTAGGAACTGGTACTTAATTCTTGGACCTGTGAAATGACAGTAATAGCCCCACCGTCTGGGTTCTTGTGACTGACTAGTAACTGGGACCATACGTGGGAGGTGGTCACCTGCTGCGCTGGGCACTATTAGGTGCTCAGTAAACCAAGGGCTTCACTCCAGTTCACAACCTGCTCCAAGCTCAACCAGCCAAGCCCTGAGCAGGGAAGACACCCTCATGGCCTCTGATTCTGTCCTTCTCTCCCTCTCAGTGTCCATCTCTTGTGGCTTCTGGGACAAGTGACCACAAATCTAATGACTTAAAACTATACATGTGAGACTTCCCTGGTGGTGCAGGGGTTAAGACTTCACCTTTCATTCTAGGGTATATAGGTTCGATCCCTGGTCAGGGAGTTGGGATGCCATATGCCTCGTGGCCAGAGGGGTAAAAAAGGAAGCAATATTGCAACAAATTCAGTACAGATTTTTCAAATGGTCCACATCAAAAAGTCTTGGGGAAGAAAAGCCATGTAGAGGAACTTCTCTGGTGGTTCAGTGGTTAAGATTCTGCACTTCCTCTGCAGGGGGCGTGGGTTCAATCCCTGGTTGGGGGACTAAGATTTCCACAAGTCAAAAATAAATAAAAGTTTCCTGAAAACCACACACGTGTATTCTCCCACCATTCTGAGAGAAGAAACCTTTCATCAGCTTCATAAGGTGTCAGCAGGGCTACACTCCCCCCGAGCCTTGGGACTCTAAAGGAGAGAACACTTCCCTGACCCCCCAAGTTCCTAGAGATGGTTTCTTTGGGCTCCTTGACCCTTTCCTCCATCCACAAAGCTGGCCACATAGCATCTTGCTTTGGCAACACACAGCCTTCCTCCGCCCGAGGTTCTCAAATCTCCCTCTGCTTCTTTCCTGTAAGGACACTTGGATTACATTTAGGGACCACCTGGATAATCTCGGACTACCTGCTCATCTCAAGACCCTTAACTTCATCAAACCCGCGAAGTCATTTTTTGCCAAATAAACTAATGTACCAGTTCTGGAAGTTAGGATTTGGTATCTTTGAGGGCCATCATTTATCCTACTGCACGACTCCAAAGCGTAGCCCCCAGTCTTGTTTAGGACGAGCATGGGCTCCCCTGCAAAGCTGGGACACAAAGATGGGGGACAAGGTGCTTTGAACTTGGCTCTTCTCTTAAACTTTGGCAGAGAGGAGCCGTCCCATGCACGAACACAAGGGGAGAATGTGGATTCCAAAACCAGCCCCCAGAGCTGGTTCATGGCTGCTCCTGCCCAGCAGGGGACTGTAGTCAAACTCCTCTACTCTCGGTTTCCTCATCTGGAATATGGGACTAACACCCGTCTCGGGGTTGTTCTAGGATGAAATGAGCTAACATGTGCCTGGATGTGTTAACACGCAGTTTGTTCCTCCTTCAGACAAACCAGGAAGTCATCACTGGGCAAAGAGATGCAATGGGATGGGATGGGATGTAACACACAAATAACTCTGCAGGTACAGCTCCATCAGCTAAGGGCAGTCTCCCAGAGGAGATGCAGCATAAATTATTAGCAGAACACCTGTAGCCAGTGGGGATGAATGACCCCGACTAGTCAAAGAGCTCAAAGGAGAGGTGGGTGGGGCCCGTGGTATCTGTCATGTAGCCTCTGCTGTATCAGAAAGCAAAAACCAGTATCCAATTCTGTGGCACAGCCCAGTGGTTGGGACTCTGCACTTTCACTGCTAAGGGCGTGGTTTGATCCCTGATCTGGAATTAAGATCCCACAAGCCATGTGGTGTGGCCAAAAAAAAAAAGCAGAGTCCAGTTACTTCTCATGATCGGGACCCCAAAAGAGCTGCAGCACTTCAGTTTTCTCCTCTGCTTTCTTTTGCTGTTCCTATGTTGTTCAGTCACTAAGTCATGTCTGACTCTTTGTGACTCCATTGACTGCAGCATGCTAGGCTTCCTTGTCCTTCAGTATCTCCCTGAGTTTGCTCAAACTCATGTCCACTAAGTCAATGATGCCATCCAACCATCTCATCCTCTGCTGCCCACTTCTCTTGCCCTCAATCTTTTCGAGGATCAGAGTCTTTTTCAGTTAGTCGGCTCTTCAAATCAGGTGGCTGAAGTATTGGAGCTTCAGCTTCAGCATCAGTCCTTCCAATGAACATTCAGAGTTGATTTCCCTGAGGACTGACTGGTTTGATATCCTTGCCATCCAAGGGACTCTCAAGAGTCTTCTCTACTACCACTTTGGGATGTGATAAAAACTCACTCATGGGCCCCCGCCACTCTCTCTCTTCTTCCAGGTTTCTGACAGATGTGACTACGTCTTTGTCAATGGGAAGGAAATGAAGGGGAAGGTGGGCGTGGTGGTGAACTTCACCTTCCAGCACCTGAACACTCCTCTGGACATGACAGTATGGGTGCCCCGGTTGCCCCTGCAGATCGAGATCTCGGACACTGAGCTCAACCAGATCAAGGGCTGGAGAGTCCCCATCGTCTCCAACAAGAGGTGGGTGTGTTGGTCAGGCTCCACAGCAGAAACCCAGGTCAACTGTGCTTAGGCTAAAGGTGGAAATTTACAGGATAGCTGACTTCAGACATGTCTCATTCCAGGGGTTCAGGGGTAGCCTAAGGGTGTGTGTCTCTATCCCCTTCTCAGCTACAGTTTGCTTTATATCAGCTTCATTCCCTATCAAGTTTTGCTCCTGAGGTCCCAGACTTCTAGTCTACATTCTTTGCAACTCTGCAAAAAGTACAACCTCTCTTCCCTAATAATTCCTACTTTCTTACTTAGGTTGTGTGTCTGTGCCTGATCTAATCATTGTAGACATGGAGGAGGAGAAGAGGGGGAGATAGAATACACTGATTGGCCAGCTAGGCTCCAGCCACGTTCCTCTGGCTGGAGCCAGAGGAGCTGAAGAAAGAAGGTCAACCCTGCCTAAACCAAGGGATCAATATCAGGAGAAGGAAGAATTGATCTGGGAGGACCCAAGCCATAGAGGTTGACTAGAGATCTGTCTGAACAGATGCTGCCTGACCTGGGTGGTCTCTTTGTGCCCCAGCCCAGAAACTCAGATTACTTTCCCTTGGGGAGATGAAGTCCAAAGCTTGTCACCTGTGTGCCTGGTGCATCACTCTGATGGGTTTGATGGAGTGGCAAGTCTGCATTATCCACATGAGGCAAATAAGTGAGCATCAGATAAAAAGATTATTTTGTTCAGAGTACTTTGTCATCTCAGAGAGACCCATGCTCGAAGAATCGTATACAAGTGACTTGTAGAAAGGCAGAAGTGAGCATGTGTAGAATTAGACAAGGAAATCTTCCTGGAGTCTGGATACTCAACAGAGAGGAGAGAATTTGTACTTATGTGAGGGATAGCTTTCACATTTTTACCCTTGAAAGTCCACCCCTTTGAGTTCTTGTGGCCCCTGGGAGAGGGCGTGACTTCAGGAATGGAGGTTTGGGTTCCATGTGCAATTGGAAGATGATTTCAGCCATGCTCTTTTTCTTAACCACAGGGGTTTCTAATGTTGAGTTGGGAGAATGGAATTCAGCATGGTTACTGATGCTCCTGAGGGCAGGCAGTTGCAGGGAGAGACTCACCAAGGAATTGGGGACTTCTCTTGTGATCCAGTGATTAAGGTGCCATGTTTCCAATGCAGCAGGTGCAGGTTCAATCCCTGGTTGGGGAACTAAGATCCCACATGCCATTTGGCTGAAAAAAAAGAAAAAGAAAGAGCTGACCAAGTCTCATTATGGACAGTCCAGATGCTGTTGCAACTTTTCTACTCAGATATAGCTACACAACTATTTCAGGGAATCAACAGCTGACTTGATGGAGATCGTGGTGGTGCTGGGAAGGGCTGAGAGTGCATAAGGCATCAGATGTTGAGGGAACAACTAACATCTGCTTCCTGGCCACCATCCTTGGTCTTTCAACATTTATCGTCACCAAATACCTTGAGTGAAATGCTCACTTTCCTTGAGTACTGGTTTATAGGGCTACAGTGGTCATCCAGAGCCTTATTGTATTGACTACCACGACATGATGTAATGGCTTATCCCAAAACCGAGTGGCTTAAAGGAAAAGCTTGTCATCTCACAGTTCTTCTGCATCAGGAACCCAGGCAAGGCTTGGGTCTCTCTCAGGGTGCCATCCAGTCACCTGAGCTGTGGTCTCATCATGAGGCTCGGTGGGGATGGACCTGCAACTGAGCTCATGTGGTTGCTGGCCAGTCTTAGCTCCTCACAGGCTATTGAGCTGAGGGCCACAGTTCCTCACTGGCTGCTGGCCAGAGGCTGCTCAGTTTCTAGCTGTGGGATGTCCTCATAGAGCCGCCCACAGCATGGCAGCTGGCTTCATCAGGGCAAGCAAGAGAGAAGAACCAAGGAAAGAGAGCCAACAAGAAAGTATCTTAAAATCTGACTTTGAAAGTGACATCCTGTAACTTCTGTTGTTATCTTACTTTGGGAGAAATTTATAAGGTCCAGCCCACACTCAAAGAGAAGGGAATTTCACAAAATGAATACTAGGAGGTGAGGGGGGGTTAGGGACAACTTAGACCTCTGCTGTCCACACCCGTCCATTCTGACTGGTCAGTACTCAGGCCTGTTGTTGGTTAGTTGCTAAGTTGCATCTAACTCTTAGTGACCCATGGACTGTAGCCACGTGAGGCTCCTCTGTCCATGGGATTTCCCAGGCAAGAAGACTGGAGCCTGTTGCCATTTCCTTCTCGGGGGTATCTTCCCCACCCAGGGATCCAATCTGTGTCTCCTGCATGGGCAGGTGGGTTCTTTACAGCCGAGCCACTAGGGAGGCCTGTACTCAGGCCATAAGTGTGGGTGGGTGCTCAGTCGCATCTCTTTGTGACCCCAGGGACTGTAGCCCACGAGCCTCCTCTATCCATGGGATTCTCCAGGCGAGAACACTGGAACAGGTTGCCATGCCCTCCCCCAGGGGATCTTACCGACCCAGAGATCAAACCCGAGTCTCCTGCATCTCCCGCATTGCAGGCGAATTCTTTGCTGCTGAGCCACTGGGGAAGCCCATCCTCAGGCTGCAGCAGTGCTCAGATATTCCGAGTATCACCCCTGCATGCCTGTCAAAGCCCACCCCGGGCTATGAACTCCATAACAGCAGGACTTACGCCCACTCACCATTGCAGCCCCTGCCATGTTTCACACCCGACCCCGTTGACCCAACAAATCAGCATCTGTTAAACCGAACCGCCCCTTTGACAGGCCGGCTCAGGACAGCGAGGAGGAGGATGAAGACGAGAAGAGGAACAGGGGCTGTGCGCTCCAATACCAGCATGCCATGGTGCGAGTCTTGACTCAGTTTGTGGCGGAAGCGGCTGAGCCTGGGGGGCAGCTGGCCCACTTGCTGGGCCCTGATTGGCAGGTGGACATCACGGAGCTGGTAAATGACTTCATGCAGGTGGACGAGCCCCGGATCGCCAAGCTGCAAGGGGGACAAGTCCTGATTGGCCAGGAACTGGGGATGACCACCATTCAGGTAAGACAGCTCAGATGAGAACTCTGTTATTTGTCTCTTAGGCTAATATCCGGTCTTTAAATTGAAGTACAGTTGATTTACAATATTGTGTTAGTTTCAGGTGTGCAACAAAGTGATTCAGTTATACATACATATGTATCTATTCTTTCTGAGATTCCTTTCCCTTATAGATTATTAAATGAGGTTGGATACAGTTCCCTGTGCTGCACAATAGGTCCCTGCTGTTTATCAATTTTATATGTGGTAGTGTGTAGTAGTAAGTATATATGTATGAGTCATATTTTAGATTGCACATATGAATATCATGTTATTTGTCTTTCTCTATCTGGCTTACTTCACTTAGTTATATAATGTCTAGATTGTCTGTGTTGCTGCAAATGGTATTATTCCATTATTTTTTATGACTATTCCATTGCATACATGTAGATCTCCGTTATCCACTCATTTCTCAGTTGACAGGTTGTTTCCATGCCCTGGCTACTGCAAATTGTGCAGCAATGAACAGAGAGGTATATTTATTTTTTCAAATTAGAGTTTTCTCTAGATGTTTGCCCAAGAATGCTATCTGGGTCATGTGGTAACTCTATTTGACAATGCCCATTTTCAAAATGAGTAAGTTGGAAGGAACTGTCAAGTAAATAAAATAAATGGTATAATAATGTGACAAGAGTCTTTAAATTCCTCACATATTCCTTTCATTTGAGCAACACTGGCCTGACTTCTTGGGTTGAATCATGTCTGAAACTTCAAGACATTACTTGTCTGTAAGACACAGTGGATGTTACCATCTTGGGACAAAAGCTCTAGAAATAGAGCCGCTATATATAATCCAGCAAGTGTACTTCTGGGCATATATCTGGAAAAGACAAAAACTCTAATTCAAAAAGATACGTGCACCCCAGTGTTCATAGCGGCACTATTTACAATAGCCAAGATACGGAAGCAACCTAAGTGTCCATCAACAGGTGAACGAATAAAGAAGATGTGTATATATACATATACGCATATACACACATATACTGGAATATTACTCAGACACTAAAAAGAGCAAAATCAGGCCAGTTGCAACAACATAGATGGGCCTACAGATTAGCATACTACATGGAGTAAGCCTGTCAGAGAAAGACAAATATCACATGATATTAAGTTCATTTGTACCATCAAAAAAATGATACACATGAACTTATTTACAAAACAGAAACAGCCCCACAGACATAGAAAACAAACTTATGGTTATTAAAGGGGAAAGGTAGATGGAGGAATAAATTAGGAATCTGAGGTTAAAATATGCACACTACATATATAAAATAGACAATCAGCGAAGACCTCCTCTACGGCACAGGGACCTCTACTCAATACGCTGTAAGAACCTATGTGGGAAAAGCATCTGAAAAGAATAAATATATGTGTGTGTATAACTGAATCACTTTGCTGTACATCCGAAACTAACACAACATTGGAAATCAACTCTACCCAGTATAAAATTAAATTTTAAAATTTAAAAAAAATTTGAAAAGCTCTGGAGATGAACTAACCTCATGAGAATTCAGGGCGTGGCCAGCAGCTTCTCGCTCCATAGGTCTACCTCACTGACCCTTGTCACCTGAAAGCTTTGCATCCCGCCTTGATGCTCAGCTGCATTCACCAGGTCACACCCTCCCACATCTTCCAGAAATGTGCGGAAGGAAGGAACAAAGTTATTGTGACTCCACAGGTCTTGTGAGCACCTCCTGCTGGAAATGGGTGGGGTAGACCAGTGTGCGGAATGGGAATTTTGAAGCAAACACTTTCACAAGACATGGTTCTAGGAGGGCCATTCAGTTCAATTCAGTTCAGTCACTCAGTCGTGTCCAACTCTCTGCGACCCCATGAATGGCAGCACGCCAGGCCTCCCTGTCCATCACCAACTCCCGGAGTTCAGACTTATGTTCATCGAGTTCGTGATGCCATCCAGCCATCTCATCCTCTGTCGTCCCCTTCTTCTCCTGCCTCCAATCTCTCCCAGCATCAGAGTCTTTTCCAGTGAGTCAACTCTTCGCATGAGGTGGCCAAAGTATTGGAGTTTCAACTTTAGTATCATTCCTTCCAAAGAAATCTCAGGGTTGATCTCCTTCAGAATGGCCACTAGGGTTTAGTCATTTTCCTCCTGTCTGAGATCAAATATTCTTCCTCAGTGGCTGCCCCATTTGTAGGAGAGGCGATTATCTTTTTAAGCAACAAGTGAGGTTTCTAAAATATTTGTGCATAGCGAAGACTTATAAGTGAAACTATATTGGGTTGTGGAAAATTTAAATCACTCTGGGAAATGGGCTTGAATTTAAAAGAGATCATTTTTGAACCCATTATTAACAAATAATTAACCATGGGACTTTTCATTAAAATAGATTTATTGCAGCTGTCAGTTGGGGCATACATTATAAAATATTTAGACAGCCTATTGAAACAAAATGTTTTTATTTATATGATCAAGAAAATGTAATTTTGTTGTTAACCCTATACTTTTTTGAGCCTGTTGTATAACTTTCCTCTTAGATATTCTTATGAAACCACTTGCAAATGATGTAATTTACTAAAGTACTTTTGCCACTGGAAAAAATAGTGAAAGTAAAAGAGATCATTTTATCGAGGAGGAAAATAGATTGCTTTGAACTGGGACCCAAGAGTCACATGTTCCAATGCTCTCTCTAAAAGCTGAGAAGGAGCCGTCAGCAAGAAAAGCAGGATGGGTGTCAGATGAAAGACAATGACTGATTTGGAACCTAAATGTGAGGCACCCAATAGGGAGTGGCGAGGAGTGTGATGAAGAGGCTGCTGTTCCTCTCCAAAGGCTGCCACAGGGGAAACAGGAGCCCAGCATGGAGAGATGCTGCCAGTTTTCCAGAAAAACTAGAAAGCTATCATTAGTATGAAATCCTCTATTTTTTAAGGATGGCCATTCATGCCATTTTTAAGTACTACATCAAACAAAACATACCTGCCCCCAAAGACAAGCACTTGCAATCTTCACAGCTGACTTGTGCTCAAAAGATCTAAATTCTTATTATGCAGCTATTGAAAAGAAGGCATTTGAATCAGTTCTAACGAGGTGGATGAAACCAGAGCCTATTATAAAGCGTGAAGTAAGTCAGAAAGAAAAACACCAATACAGTATACTAATGCATATATATGGAATTTAGAAACAGCGTAATGATGACCCTATATGTGACAGCAAAAGAGACACAGATGTAAGGAACAGATTTTTGGACTCTGTAGGAGAGGGCAAGGGCAGGATGATTTGAGAGAATAGCATTGAAAACATGTATATTACCATATATGAAATAGATCACCAGTCCAGGTTCAATGCATGAGGCAGGGTGCTCAGGGCTGGTGCACTGGGATGACCCTGAGGGATGGGATGGGGAGGGAGGTGGAAGAGGGGTTCAGGATGGGGAACACATGTACACCCATGGCTGATTCATGTCTATGTATGGCAAAACCCTACAATATTGTAAAGTAATTAACCTCCAATTAAAATAAATAAATGTTTTTAAAAAGATCTAAATCCCTGCACTTGACCCACTCATCTGTCTCTCTCTCTCTCTCTCCCCAGCATGGATCATCCTTTACACCAAAGGGGGGCTTTCCAAACCCACAGAGAGCTATGTCATTTCTGCCTTTCAGATCCTGTCACCTCTGTCGGACGCTATCTTGGCCGAGAGGACGGTCACCGTGCTGGACGAGAAGGTGACGATCACGGACCTTGGGGTCCAGCTGGTGGCGGGACTGTCCCTCTCCCTGCAACTCAGCCCAGGGAGCAACAGAGCCATCTTCGCGACCGCAGTGGCTCAGGAACTCCTGCAAAGGCCCAAACAGGTGTGGGAGCAGGAACGGCACCCTGCGGGGAGGGGCCGCCTGTCAGGGAGGCCGCACGGCAGGGAGGGCCACACACCAGGGGGAAATCCTATGCGTCTCGGAGCCACATGGTGAGGTCGGGTCACACACCGGTGGGTGTATTCATTGAGTGGGGTCCTGCCCTGAGCAGGTCACACACACATCAAGTGAGGTCACACACCAGCTGAGGTCACATAGCAGGTGAGGTTGCCCGTCTGGTGGAGTCACCAGTTGGGAGGGGGTCCCACAGAAGGCTTGCACATGGGGTGTTCCTCAGTTGTTGTTGTTTTTGGACTATAGTTGATGTGCAATGTTGTATTAGTTTCCAGTGTACAAAAGAGTCAATCAGCTATACATATACACATATCTACTCTTTCCTTTAGTTTCGATTCTTCCCCCATATAGGTCACTACAGAGTGCTGGGGAGGGCTCCTGGGGCTATACAGGTCCTTGTTAGTCTTGAAAAGGGCTTATGAAGGAGTGACTGCTCAGGCTTCCTACCCCCCCTAAATGGAGAAGCCCAACAGCAAGATTGCCATGCGTGATGGATTCCAGGCAGCAGGAGCCAGAGGAGCTCAGTGCAGGCTCCACATCCCACTAGACATCACATGTGCTGTTTCTCCACATCACGATGGTCCTGGCTCTTCTGCCCGCTGAGCTCCCCGAGCAGTAGGGTGAAGGCGAGGGCAGGAACAGACCCTAACGAGGTGTCCAAACTCCTGTGAAGTCCCTGCCCCTCTATGATGGGACCACAGGTCTGGGGGCTCAGAAGGAGATTGGAGGAGTTGCTTCTACATTTATTGTTTAGCTCGGAGCAGAAGTAACAAATTGCTGGTTACGTTGTACGTGGTGTTCTTTCTCTTTATTGGAAAACGGCATGTGCTAAGAGAATGTGTGTGTGTGTGTGTTTTCTCTATGTGTTTGCCTGTACCGTGTGTGTTGTGTGTCCTGTGTGCTGTGTACATGTTGTGTGTATCGTGCAGCGCATGTTTGTGTGTTGATGCCACGGTTTCCAAACAAACAGGGCACTTGAAAATGTTATCTGATCTCCTCCTTCATCAGAGGTGGAGAAACATTATTTCTTAGAGAGAACCTGGATTGTGACTCTCGGGAGCCTTGTTTACCAAACACTCAAGGATAGTGGTCTCAGGCTGCTGATTCTCTGTGCCGCATGAGACAGACCATCCTCCCAAGGGGATGCTGGAAGGCCTCCAGTCCTTGTAGGGAGTTTTCGGGCAATTTCCCTTGTCAATCAAGAGCCCTTTTCTCAGCAGCTCTACGCTCAGCAGGTGCGTTATGACTTGGGCCCCCTTGTGCACCCGTTGAGGCTGTGACTATGTTCTAGCAGGAAGGTGGGCTAAACCAGACCTTCCCCTGGAAGCACAGTGTCTTGCAGTTTCCCCAGCCCATATCCATCACTGAATGCTCCTCCATCAGGTGTTAATTGCCTGCCCTTTCACTGTGGTCTCCGTGTGCAAGGCTTTGGACTAGCACTTGAAAGTGGGTGAGCTCAGTAATGGATATGAATTCTTGCCAAAGGCAAACTTCCCTCTTCTCAGGGCACAATGCCAGCCAGGATACAAATTCCAGGTAGCAAAGGAGAAATAACCTGAAGCTTCTTCCTGTCTTCCTGGGGTGATCTAATCAGATGATGGCCAGTGAGGAGTTAAGGAAGCAAGGTCCTTGTTAGTCTTGAAAAGGGCTTATGAAGGAGTGACTGCTCAGGCTTCCTACCCCCCCTAAATGGAGAAGCCCAACAGCAAGATTGCCATGCGTGATGGATTCCAGGCAGCAGGAGCCAGAGGAGCTCAGTGCAGGCTCCACATCCCACTAGACATCACATGTGCTGTTTCTCCACATCACGATGGTCCTGGCTCTTCTGCCCGCTGAGCTCCCCGAGCAGTAGGGTGAAGGCGAGGGCAGGAACAGACCCTAACGAGGTGTCCAAACTCCTGTGAAGTCCCTGCCCCTCTATGATGGGACCACAGGTCTGGGGGCTCAGAAGGAGATTGGAGGAGTTGCTTCTACATTTATTGTTTAGCTCGGAGCAGAAGTAACAAATTGCTGGTTACGTTGTACGTGGTGTTCTTTCTCTTTATTGGAAAACGGCATGTGCTAAGAGAATGTGTGTGTGTGTGTGTTTTCTCTATGTGTTTGCCTGTACCGTGTGTGTTGTGTGTCCTGTGTGCTGTGTACATGTTGTGTGTATCGTGCAGCGCATGTTTGTGTGTTGATGCCACGGTTTCCAAACAAACAGGGCACTTGAAAATGTTATCTGATCTCCTCCTTCATCAGAGGTGGAGAAACATTATTTCTTAGAGAGAACCTGGATTGTGACTCTCGGGAGCCTTGTTTACCAAACACTCAAGGATAGTGGTCTCAGGCTGCTGATTCTCTGTGCCGCATGAGACAGACCATCCTCCCAAGGGGATGCTGGAAGGCCTCCAGTCCTTGTAGGGAGTTTTCGGGCAATTTCCCTTGTCAATCAAGAGCCCTTTTCTCAGCAGCTCTACGCTCAGCAGGTGCGTTATGACTTGGGCCCCCTTGTGCACCCGTTGAGGCTGTGACTATGTTCTAGCAGGAAGGTGGGCTAAACCAGACCTTCCCCTGGAAGCACAGTGTCTTGCAGTTTCCCCAGCCCATATCCATCACTGAATGCTCCTCCATCAGGTGTTAATGCCTGCCCTTTCACTGTGGTCTCCGTGTGCAAGGCTTTGGACTAGCACTTGAAAGTGGGTGAGCTCAGTAATGGATATGAATTCTTGCCAAAGGCAAACTTCCCTCTTCTCAGGGCACAATGCCAGCCAGGATACAAATTCCAGGTAGCAAAGGAGAAATAACCTGAAGCTTCTTCCTGTCTTCCTGGGGTGATCTAATCAGATGATGGCCAGTGAGGAGTTAAGGAAGCGATAAAACACAGTTAGAATAAGTGCGACATGGAGCGGAACCGTTCCCCACATGCAGAGCAAGTCATGTGATCCCGAGGTTTGCTCTGTGCTTGGTTCGGATGGAGGTTGGCCTCTGCCTGCAAATTGGCTCTGACATTTCGGTTTCAAGAAACCCAGTGTGCATTTGACTTTTCTGCTGTGATTTCATACAATTGGAATACCCTAGTAGAGGACTTCCCTAGGGATCCAGTGGCTAAGATTTTGTGCTCCCAGTGCAGGGGGCCAGGGTTTGATCTCTGATGAAGGAACTAGATCCTACATGCTGCAACTAAGAAGTTCACATGCCCCAACTAAGACCCAGCACAGCTTAAAAAAAAAAAAATGACCCTGTAAACCAGAGTTATGCCCAGTGGCTTTTGCACTATCTCCTGGTGGTGTTTTCCACTTAGCAGCCAGTCCAAGCCAATGTCTAACAAGGTCAGGATTTACCGACTGAGCGGAAGAAGGAAAAGTCAACAGTCTCATGTGAGAAGCTTCCTTCTCACTTCCAAAGACCAGATACCGCCAGGAAAACTTACTCTATTGTGGTTGGGGGTGCCTTGGTTTCAAGAAAGAGAAATCCACTCAAGCAAGTTGAAATAACACTGGATTTATTACAAGGTTAGCAAGGCTTTTGTGAAAGTGTTAATTCGCTCAGTCGTATCTGATTCTTTGCAACTCCATGGACTGTATAACCTGCCAGGCTCCTCTGTCCATGGAATGCTTCATCCAAGAACACTGGAGTGGGTAGCCATTCCCTTTCCAGGGGATCTCCCAACCCAGGAATCAAACCCAGGTCTCCCTCATTGCAGACATATCCCCCACAGTCTAAGCCACCAGGGAATCCCAGCTATAAGAACTTGGCGAAACGGGTTCAGCAGTCTCTCTCACATCCATTATCTCAGTAGATAAATGCTGAGCCCAGACATTTGCTTGTACTCGATCCACTGTAGTTGCTCCAAAGTGAGGCTTCATTCCAGTTTCATACAAGCTCCCACTCATCTGCCCACAACTAAGTGCTTCAGTCCCGTCTTTCTTATTTCAAACTGGAGAGGGAGATGCCAGCAGGCTCAGAGCTGCTGAGATGAACGGCTCTGACCAGCCATTCTCCGGGTTAGGTCATCTATGGCCAGGTGGGCAGGGGCCTAAGCCTCTTGGGGCTGAGCACTCCTCTGGGTTTGGGAGGCAGCAGGAGACAGGAAGAAGGGGGGGAGCAACGAGCTTGCCAGTTCCCTGTCAAGGCCAGTGACATCTTCACTGAATTGGAAGGCACGGAGATTATCTCATCTCTTATGATCTCCCTGGTCAGACTAGTCCCAAGGAAATCAGATCTAAAGCAACAAAGTAAAAATAAAAGAAATTGAGATAAACACACACCTTGGCCCTGGCTACTCTTTGGCCTCCCAGTTTCCCCCAGTGGGTGGGTTGGAGGACGGATGGGAGTACAAAGATTCTCCCAATAGAGAGCTTCCTAACCTTAATCTTCACCCCACCCCATCTCTCTGCCTGGACGGCGTTACCCCTCATCTCCACGCCAGGACTTTGTCCGCAAGCCAATACAAGCCTATCCTTAGATGCATATGTGGCAGGACCCAAAACACCTGAAGCTTAAAGCCAACAGCACCTCTGAGGCGCCCTTGTGTAGATCAGGGGCTTTCATCTGTGTTGTGAGTAATGTTCAGAGACTGGGTATTAAAGCAACTTAAAAGTAATGTAATAAATATGTTTCATTTAAACGTGTAACACTTGTGAATGACCCACTAGCCAGTAAATCTCCTTTGACATGCAATCTATTTTGTGCAGAAGCAGATCTTGCCGCGAAGGAGGGGGAAAAGAAAAAAGTCATTCTTTCAACACCTCGGGAAAGAAAGCAAATCTTATTAGGAGGTGTTTATTCCTGGTCCTGTTTCGTGGTTGTCATTTTACTGTTGTGGTTCTCTTGTCTTTAGGTTCTCTTGTCTTTACAAGAATTCATTCTATTTTATACCTTTTGTATTTCTTACTTCTATACTGTGTAACAGGTTTCCCTTTGTTCTTGTAGCATTCTCTTTGCTACAGAGTGTCTTTGTGTGCAATGAGCTTTGGGACCCATTTTTTTCAACTTATTTTTTAATTGGAGTATAATTGCTTTACAATGCTAATGTTGTGTTAGTTTCTGCTGTACAACTACATGAATCGGCTATAAGTATACACATATCCCCTCCCTCTGGGACCAGCCTCCACTCCATCCCGTTCCTGTAGGGCATCACAGAGTCCCGAGCTGAGCCCCCTGTGCTTCAGCTTCCCGCCAGCTGTCTGTGTTACCCGTGGTAGTGTGTAGATGTGACCGCTACTCTTTCAGTTTGTTCCATCCTCCCCCTCCCCCTCTGTGTCCATCTTTGATGAGCTTACTTATTCTTTTCAACAGGAAGCAGCCATCAGTTGCTGGGTCCAATTCAGTGATGGCTCCGTCACCCCCTTGGATATTTATGATGCAAAAGACTTCTCCCTGATGGCCACATCCCTGGATGAGAAAGTGGTCTCCATCCACCAAGACCCCAAATTCAAGTGGCCTATCATTGCCGCTGAAGCTGAAGGACAGGGGGCCCTGGTGAAGGTCGAAATGGTCATTTGCGAATCGTGTCAGAAATCCAAGCGGAAGAGCGTGCTGGCTGTGGGGACAGCCAACATCAAAGTGAAGTTTGGCCAAAACGACGCCACCCCCAACTCCAGTGACAGCAGACATAAAGAGGCAGGAGGGCCTCTGGATAATAACATTAGCAACAGAAGACCCAAAAAGCCCTTGCAGGAATGGGGGAGTCAAGAGGGAGAGTACTAAGCAGTTCCTCCATGGGCCTCATGGAAGGCAGGGGCTCCACAACGGAGAGATCCACCTTCCAGAAAAACAGGGGCCAGGAAAGCCTTCTGGATGACGGCAGCCACTTGCAGACCATCTCCATCGACCTCACCAGCTTCCCAGACCAGGTGGACCTGCCCAGAAGCCACGGGGAGACAGAGAACGACTCCCAGTCCTCCAAAGGGCTGAGCGACCTGGAGATCGGAATGTATGCCCTGCTGGGGGTCTTCTGCCTGGCCATTTTGGTCTTCCTCATCAATTGCGTGACCTTTGCATTAAAGTACAGGCACAAACAGGTCCCCTTCGAAGAACAAGAAGGGATGACTCACTCCCACGACTGGGTCGGCCTGAGCCACCGGACGGAACTGCTGGAGAACCAGCTCCACTTTGCCTCCTCCCAAGAGGAGCAGATCACCGCCATCGACAGGGGCATGGATTTCGAAGAGAGTAAGTATCTGCTCTGCACAGACTCCCAAAAGAGCATCAACGGACAGCTGTTCAGATCTTCAGGACCCACCCTCGCGGATGGGAAAGATCAGAAAAGCGAGCCCCCAACGTCCCCTACCTCAAAAAGGAAAAGAGTCAAATTCACCACTTTCGCCACCCTCTCTCCAGAGGATGGATGCCCCGCCGCGAACTCCCTAGCGGCCAGCAGCGAGGATACCGTGAACTGGGTCGGCCAGGATCTAGACCCTGGGGGAAGCCAAGAGTCCCATGGCTACAGGGAAGGACTGCGTGAAGATGTGTAAACTGGGCATTCGCAGACATTGGTTCTCACTCACCTTTCGGCCTTTAACTTGGGGATTCGGGGCAATGGGGACCCGAAGTCGGGGGAATGAAAAGACAGGGGGGACTTCCCTGTAGGTCTAGTGGTTAGGACTCAACGCTTCCACTGTAGGGGGTGTGGGTTTGATCCCTGGTTAGGGAACTAAGGTCCCCCATGCCTCCAGGCATGGCAAAAAAAAAAAGGACACGATCAGGCTGACACTATCCGCAGAGCCCCGAAAACGACCCTGGGTCCCCCAGGGAGGCCCCGAGTTGGAATCGATGTCCACATTCCAGGGTCCGATGTCTCAGTCGATGAAAAGAGGTTTATCACGCATGGCGAGATTTTTTTCAACTTGGAAGAAAAATGAGTTCTGAGTCACTGAGCTTCCAACAGCCTGCAGGAGAGAACTGTCCCTCTCTTGCTATCTCTCTTTCTTTCATCGAAGCAATTTGGATACAGCCAAAGCCACATGGCTGCAATATTCAATGCTGCGGACCACAGAAGAAAAAGGAGACTCAGGTTGGGCGGGATGGATGGGAGGAAGTGCGTCATGGAAACTCACCTGGCTGTGAGCCTGAGCAAAAGCGGAGTCTAGCGCCGCCTAGTGTCTGCTCTTGGGAAGTATGATTTCCACTTATCTCTCAAAGGCTGGGTCAGGGTAAACCCCAGGGTTATTGACAAACCAAGGCAATCGTTGACAAAGGGTTGAAAGGAAACAAGAGGGCAAACAAGTCACCAATACCTTTGTAACTAGATGTCAAGAACAAACACCCAGGAAGCTAAACCCTCTGAGCCATTCGGAGCATCCCTTTATCAGTAAACTGGGGATCCTGGGCATAGAGTTTCAATCAGGTTCAAAGAACCAGGCTTTTTTTTTTTTTTAAAAGCAGAGTTACTCTGTTTACATTTATACCCTTCCTTGTGTCGCCACCTTTGCAAAAGTCATTGATCACTCGTGGGCAGTGGGGAGTGGTGTCACTGTTTGCTGAGTCTCTTCCACTGTGGCCTCTGTGTCAGACACCAGGTAACAGTCGACACTGAAGCCCCATGGGGCCAACTTCACATGTGTCTTGCTTTGGAAAGGCTAGTCTTTGGGGGGTCAGCAGTGCTTACAAGGAACTCGGCACCCCAAGGATGCTCATTCTCCTGGCTTTTCTGGAAAGAAGGAAAGGATGGTCTGTGATGGGTCTTTCGAGAGTCCCATCTGATTTGCTGCCCAAGGCTGCTGAGAAAAATCTGGGCATGCCTATAGTGGGGTCCAGGGTGAGGAGAGTTGAGATTCAGTGTGTGTGACAAGGGTTGGGCAGGAAATCTGGCCCCACTTACATGTGGGGGGAACATGAGGCTGCTGCTTCTTCACCTTGGAGGGATAGAGGGACCCGTGGTACCTGCCTATGGAGCAGAGAGCTGGGTTATTCAAGCACTGGGTTCTAAGGACAATTTCTCTTTCTCTGTCTCTCTGTCTCTGTGTCTCTGTGAACCTATCTCTCTGCTTCCTCTCTCTCTCTCTTTGTCTTGGTCTCTCTCTGTGCATATAATTGAATTCTCCTGAGATCAAGTGTGTAATTTCACCAGTTCATCCTCTCAACCTCAGCACTCTCCCTAAAACTAAGGTGCTGTCCATTTGCCCTAACACTGAGAGTCCAGGAGCCATCAGCCACCTGCTCCTGTCCCCAAGTTGACCTACATTGTCTGGCTGGGTGACTAAACAGTCACCCGTTTTTCAATGATAATCCTTTGCTTTCAGTAACACACCCCTGTTCCTTTCAGCCTTTCCCTCGTTTTCATACCACTGTCAATGCCCCCCTCCAATCCGTCTGCGTGCAGAATGTATTGTAGATTATAAGAATGTAATATATATTTATAAACTTACTGACTGTAAATATAAAGTTTGCCTTCTGTGGCTTATTGCTGTCCTTTGTCTTTCTATGCACTCACACCACCCCCTCCCCTGCCCCAGTGGCTGGCATCCTCAGCAAATGACCCTCCAAAGCTGCGGCTTTGGGTAAATGAAAATGCAGATGGAAAGATCCCCGCAACAATCCAATTACATGCTTACATCGTGTAATGCCTCTCTCCGCATTGAGGCAATGTTGACACACGATGACAAAGTACGTTGTGTACTAAGCATCTCTCCTTCAGGACCTGAAAGGATTTGCAAATCAATCACACATGCAATTCTCTGCTAAAAGCCTGCTGACTGATGGCGGTAAGTGAGAACCACGGCAAGCAGGCGTGTATCCCAGCCTCCCTTTGGGCTGGAGTGAGGCTCTGTCATCTCTTTGGATCACTCATGTACGTTCAGAGGTTAATTTCCTGAAGGATATATATGCCCACGGTGACTGTGGGCTGGGTTTGTTTTTTTTTTTTTAAGGTTGATTTTTTCAGGAAATTTCATGGTGGCCCCATGGTTAGGAATCCGCCTTCCAGTGCAGGGGACTTGGGGTCGGTAACTGCCATGAGAACTAAGATCCCACGTGTCGTAAGGCCACTAAACCTGTATGCCACAACTCCTGAACTCTTGCACCTCAACTAGAGAGAAGTGTGCCCGCCAGAGCGAAGATCCCAAGTGCTGCAACTAAGACCTCATGTAGCCAAATAAATAATTTTATAAAGGTTGATTTTCAGATTCCTATGATAATCAGTTGCAGTCTCAAGATGATTCCACAGTAAAAGAAGTTGCATGAAATCTTTGTCTTCTTGCAAGCAGTATCAAGTGATGTATCATTCTCTTATTCAACTGGTGTTTATTGAGCACCTACTATATGCTAGTTGTTGTTGTTCAGTCACTGAGTCATGTCGAGCTCTTTGCGACCCCATGGGCTGCAGCACACCAGGCTTCCCTGTCCTTCACCATCTCCCAGAGCTTTCTCAAGCTTGTGTCCACTGAGTTGGTGATGCCATCCAGCCATCTCATTCTCTGTCACCCCCTTCTCCCTCCTGCTCTCAATGTTTCCAGCATCAGGGTCTTTTCCAATGAGTTGGCTCTTTGCATTAGGTGGCCAAAGTTTTGGAGCTTCAACTTCAGCATCAGTCCTTCCAATGAATAGTCAGAGTGGATGTCCTTTAGGACTAACTGGTTTGATCTCCTTGCAGGCCAAGGATGAGTGGTAAATAAACCCATGTCTACTCTCAAAGACCTCTAGTGTGGGGTGGAGGAGATTAACAACAGTGTAATTTTCAGATCATCATACATTGTATGAAGGATAATAAAATCGGTTATGGTATAGAAAAAGACTGGGTCAATACTTAAGACTTTGGCCATTGCACCTAAAAAAAAAAATCTGAATTTCTGTCTTCTTTTGAAAATTCAGACTCTGGTGAGATGGGTCTTAGAATCCACCTTGGCCCTAATTGGGCATCCTGAATTTACTGCTGTGGCCTCCAGGCAGGACGCCCCCACACCCCTGCAGGTCCCTCCACACCCAGATTGTCTCCCTGACTCAGAGGGCAAATTTCATTTGCCATCTATTTCACCATTTTTCTTCTAATAAGGAAATATTTCTCCCCAGCTGTGTCTCTACCCAGAAGTGCTGAAAATAAAAATAAGTGGAGGGAGCTGTGTGTTCTCTAGACAAAATTAGAAGTACATTGTTATGTTAAAGAGAGTACTCTCCGTGTCTCCTAGGAAAATAGAGATTGTTGTCTAAAGGGATCCCCAGTCTCAGAGGTCTAATGCCTGATGATCTAAAATGGAGCTGACATCATAATAATAATAGAAAAGTCAGTAAATGTTAATGCGCTTGACACATCCCCAAACCATCCCCACCCCTTCCATGGAAAAATATCTTCCTCGAAACCGGTCCCTAGGGCCAAAAGGCTGGGGATGGCTGGTTTAAAAAACACAGCTCACACAGCTCATAATGCGATCTGTGTGCCCAGAGTCGGAGAAAGAAATGATATGAACACCTTAACGAATTGACTTGTCAACGGGGTGTCTTGGGGTGCGAATAAAATAAGGGATGCTTCGCAGTTTCTCCTAGCCTGACCTGCTTGCTCATTTCCATCCCTCGTGGCGCCCCCATCCCGCCAAGTGGTGAGTTCCGACCCAGTAGACTTAGACATCAAGCCCACAAAAACCAGGATCATCTGCGCCCCCTGGTGGACGCCGTAGCTTCCTGCAGCGTTTAGTGCCCCAGAGTGGAGCAATCCATCCTCGAAACAGAGTTCCACACACTCTGCGACCTAAACAACAAAAATGTGTTCACAGTCTTGAGGCTGGAAGTCCAAGATCAGGTGTCCACAGGGTCGGTTCCTTCTGAGGCTCTACGGGGCTCTGATCCAGCCCCCTCTGCCTCCTGGTGGTGGCTCTTGTCTTGCAGAGGCTTCACCCCATCCCTCCCTCCAGGCTCACATGCAGTTTTCCACATGATGTGAGTGTGTGCGTGTCCAAATTTCCTCATTTTTTAAATTTATATTTTATTTCTCTCTTATAGGGAAGAGGACTGAGGTCTGCATTCAGGGCTGCTTTGCAGGTTCTTTGGTCATCGGTTTTTTCGTTTTGGCCATGAGACACATGGGATCTTCAGTTCAGTTCAGTTCAGTTCAGTTCAGTTCAGTTTAGTCCCTCAGTCGTGTCCGACTCTTTGCGACCCCATGAATCGCAGCACATCAGGCCTCCCTATTCATCACCAACTCCCAGAGTTCACTCAGACTCAACGTTCATCGAGTCCATGATGCCATCCAGCCATCTCATCCTCGGTCATCCCATTCTCCTCCTGCCCCCAATTCCTCCCAGCATCAGAGTCTTTTCCAATGAGTCAACTCTTTGCATCAGGTGGCCAAAGTACCAGAGCTTCAGCTTTAGCATCATTCCTTCCAAAGAAATCCTAGGGCTGATCTCCACCAGAATGGACTGGTTGGATCTCCCCTGCAGTCCAAGGGACTCTCAAGAGTCTTCTACAACACCACAGTTCAAAAACATCAATTCTTCGGTGCTCAGCCTTCTTCACAGTCCAACTCTCACATCCATACATGACTACTGGAAAAACCATAGCCTTGACTAGATGGACCTTAGTCTGCAAAGTAATGTCTCTGCTTTTGAATATACTATCTAGGTTGGTCATAACTTTTCTTCCAAGGAGTAAGCGTCTTTTAATTTCATGGCTGCAGTCACCATCTGCAGTGATTTTGGAACCCAAAAAAATAAACTCTGACACTGTTTCCACTGTTTCCCCATCTATTTCCCATGAAGTGATGGGACCAGATGCCATGATCTTCGTTTTCTGAATGTTGAGCTTTAAGCCAAATTTTTCGCTCTCCTCTTTCACCTTCATCAAGAGGCTTTTAGCTCCTCTTCACTTTCTCCCATAAGGCTGGTGTCATCTGCATATGTGAGGTTATTGATATTTCTCCTGGCAATCTTGATTCCAGCTTGTGTTTCCTCCAGTCCAGCGTTTCTCATGATATACTCTGCATAGAAGTTAAATAAGCAGGGTGACAATATATAGCCTTGACGTACTCCTTTTCCTATTTGGAACCAGTCTGTTGTTCCATGTCCAGTTCTAACTGTTGCTTCCTGACCTGCATACAGATTTCTCAAGAGGTGGGTTCGGTGGTCTGGTATTCCCATCTCTTTCAGAATTTTCCACAGTTTCTTGTGATCCACACAGTCAAAGGCTTTGGCATAGTTAATAAAGCAGAAAGAGATGTTTTTCTGGAACTCTCTTGCTTTTTTCCATGATCCAGCAGATGTTGGCAATTTGATCTCTGGTTCCTCTGCCTTTTCTAAAGCCAGCTTGAACATCAGGGAGTTCACAGTTCACGTATTGCCGATGCCTGGCTTGGAGAATTTTGAGCATTACTTTACTAGCATGTGAGATGAGTGCAATTGTGCGGTAGTTTGAGCATGCTTTGGCATTGCCTTTCTTTGGGATTGGAATGAAAACTGACCTTTTCCAGTCCTGTGGCCACTGCTGAGTTTTACCAAATTTGCTGGCATATTGAGTGTAGCACTTCCATAGCATCATCTTTCAGGATTGGAAAGAGCTCAACTGGAATTTCATCACCTCCACTAGCTTTGTTCGTAGTGATGCTTTCTAAGGCCCACTTCACTTCATATTCCAGGATGTCTGGCTCTAGATGAATGGTCACACCATCATGATTATCTGGGTCATGAACATCTTTTTTGTACAGTTCTTCTGTGTATTCTTGCCATCTCTTCTTCATATCTGCTTCTGTTAGATCCAGACCATTTCTGTCCTTTATCAAGCCCATCTTTGCATGAAATGTTCCCTTGGCATCTCTAATTTTCTTGAAGAGATCTCTCATCTTTCCCATTCTGTTGTTTTCCTCTATTTCTTTGCATTGATCTCTGAAGAAGGCTTTCTTATCTCTTCTTGCTATTCTCTGGAGCTCTGCATTCAGATGCTTATATCTTTCCTTTTCTCCTTTGCTTCTCGCCTTTCTTCTTTTCACAGCTATTTGTAAGGCCTCCCCAGACAGCCATTTTGCTTTTTTTGCATTTCTTTTCCATGGGGATGGTCTTGATCCCTGTCTCCTGTACAATGTCACGAACCTCATTCTATAGTTCATCAGGCACTCTGTCTATCAGATCTAGGCCCTTAAATCTATTTCTCACTTCCACTGTATAATCATAAGGGATTTGATTTAAGTCATACCTGAATGGTCTAGCAGTTTTCCCTGCTTTCTTCAAGTTGAGTCTGAATTTAGTAATAAGGAGTTCGTGATCTGAGCCACAGTCGGCTGCTGGTCTTGTTTTTGTTGACTGTATAGAAAGTGCTAGTCACTCAATCCTGTTCTACTTTTTGCCACACTATGAGCTGTAGTCCGCCATGTTTCTCTGTCCATGGAATTCTCTAGGTAAGAATACTTGAGTGGGTTGCAGGCCCTCCTCCTGGGGATCTTCCCAATCCAGAGATCAAACCCGTGTCTCCTGCATCACAAGCAGATTCTTTACCATCTGAGCCACCAGGGAATCCCCTTTAGTTCCTTGACCAGGATTCAAACCTGGAAGTGCAGAGTCTTAATCACTAAATTGCCAGGGAGGTCCATCCCCAAATTTCCCCTTTATAAATGAACACCAAGCTAGTTGGAGTTGAGCCTGCCCTGCTCCAGGAAGACTCATCTTAACTAACTATATCCACAAAGACCCTATTTCCAAACAAGGTCACGTCTAGTTACTGGGCAGTTAGGACTGCAATCCATTGTGAGGGCCACAAATAAAATCATAACACTGGCCTCTGGCCAGAGGTCTAAGGCAGCTAAACTTGTGAGCAGACTGAGAGCAACTGACTGCTCTATGGACCAACCAGGGCACTGGGCTTCCAGGAAACTGTCTTATTTTGAAAAGCCTCACCTCATCCGCAATTTCACACCCACTTTACAAATGAGGCTGTGCAAGGACACCCTGGGAGAGTAAGGCAACAGTTTATCTGTTTCCCTCTGGGGAAGCTCAGAACTGTGAATTAATTACCCCATGTGTCACTTCCCAAGACACAGTCATTAGCTCCTCACTCGGAGAAGGCAATGGCACCCACTCCAGTCCTCTTGCCTGGAAAATCCCATGGCTGGAGGAGCCTGGTAGGCTGCAGTCCATGGAGTCGCTAAGAGTCAGACACAACTGAGCAACTTCACTTTCACTTTTCACTTTCATGCATTGGAGAAGGAAATGGCAACCCACTCCAGTGTTCTTGCCTGGAGAATCCCAGGGACGGGGGAGCCTGGTGGGCTGCCGTCTATGGGGTCACACAGAGTCGGACACGACTGAAGCCACTTAGCAGCAGCAGCAGCTGCTGCTGCTCACTGGGGACCACTCCTCCTCTTTGCTGTGGCTGTAGCCATGGAGATTCTGGCAGAAAGGTGGGTGAAGCAAGGATGTTCTGTCAGGGTGGACCAGCTCCTCAAACCCAGTCATCATTGATGACCTGAGGGGTGATGGACAGGGGATTTGGAGCGAAGAGCATGGTATGGCCAGAGGTCCAGATGCAAGTGTGACCCCTACTTGGTCCCCAAAGGCCTTCCTCTTAAGTTCTCTATGATACACTTTGCCTACATCTGGCTCCAGTTGCTGTGTCTGTCACAAGACATGGGGGGAAAAGTGCTGAGCTGTGTATCTAGCCTCCTGTAAATAAGAGAATTGAAAGGACTAAGGCTACATGTCCTCTAAGAGGTGTCCTTTTTTTTCCTAGAGTGACCATCATTAAGTAGCACAAACTAGGAGTTTAAGACAACAGGAATGTATTTACTCCCCATTCTGGAGCCCAGAACCAAGGAGTTAATCGAATTGGTTCTTGGCTGTGAAAGAATCTGCCTCATGCTTCTGGGTTTTGCTGGTCACTAGCAATCCTTGGAATCCTTTAGCTCTTTCCAAAGATAATCTTTCCAGATAAGGCTGCAATCTCGAGTTCTGAGGGTTAGGATTTCAACATATCTTTTCAGGAAGACAATTCTACCCACTCCAGGGAGGAAATAGTCCTCTTAGGAGGGAAGAAGTCCTTTTTTGATGTTTGCTTTGGAGAACATCTATGCAGCAAGTGATTTTAAACATTATTTTTAACCAAACTTCAGGAAGAATAATAGGGGCAGTGGACAGAATTTATTGCTCCCTAGGACTGGACAACGGGCTTCCTGGGTGGCGCTACTGGTAATGAATCCGCCTGCCAGTGCGGAGACGCAGGTTTGATCCCTGAGTCAGGAAGATTTCCTGGAGAAGGAAATGTCACCCCATTCCAGCATTCTTGCCTGGAAAGTTCCTTAGGCAGAGAAGCCTAGAAGGCTACATACAGTCCATGAGGCCTCAAAGAATTGTATGTGACTAAGTCCAACATAGGACTGGACACGCGGAGGTGAAGCTGGCTTCAGGAACGGTTGGACCCAGGCTTTTATCTCTTCCCTTCTACTCTTGGCCCAGTCTTTGCTTATTTGACTTTAGGCTCAGGCAAAGCTCTTGCATACGGTGGCCTCTGGAAACTTTAGCCTTGGCAATTTCCCATGAAACAAATTCTGAGTTGAAGACAGTAAGTGTCCTGACACTTTCAGATGAAGTCCTTCAATTGATCCCTATTGGCCAACTGGAGTCACAAGCTGATCAGAAGTCAAATCTGTCACCTGCAAGATGCAATGTCCAGGCCTTCATCCCAGGCATCTCCCTCCAACCCTGGAGCCTGATTAGTTAGTGCCAGGGGGAGAGATTAGTGCCTTGCTGTGTCAACAATCAACTTACATTTTTTATTTCCTGTATTTTTGTTTTATATTGTTTCTGATTGAGGTGTAAAAAGTTCTAGGTTCAGTTGAAGTTTTTGATGAAGAAACACAAGTGAGATTTCTTTCAATGATAAAATCTGCATATTTATATTGCAAACAAGGTAACTAAAACTTGATGTGAATTCCTCCCTTTTTGGCTTAAAGAATATCTTTTAGTATGAAACCTTCATACTATATGTTCCACACATTGAGAATAAATGTACAGGGGACTCCCCTGGTGGTCCTGGAGTTAAGAATCTGCCCTCCAGTACAGGGGAAGCGGGTTCCATCCTTGGTCAAGGAACTAAGATACTGCGTGTCTCGGGGCAACTAAGCCCGAGAGTTTCAACTAGAGAACCCCTCATACTACAACGAAGACCCAGCACAGCCAAAATTTTAAAATAAATAAATGAAATTCAGATTTAAATAAACAGAATAAATGTACATAAATCTTGGTTTAAAAAAGTAAAGTGATAAAGGACTAACTTCCAAGGGAAAAATCAAGATATTTTTGCAATAAAAATGGATGCTTGCCCTGCAAAGCAATGGATCTCCTTCCTCCTTTCACTGCCTTTTCCTGGCTTCCCCACCCCCAATTCCATTCCCATCAGCTTTGCTTTCTGGACATTGAGGAAGACTCTGGAACCGCATGAATAGAACCTCAGAAGATTGAGGTCCAAGCTGAAGGAGACAGGAAACACCCTTCACAAGCAAACTGTGTGGCTCCACCATGGAAACCCATCTGTCACTCTTGGCTGGGTGCCCAGTAGAGAGTCCTGGGGGCGTCAGGCTCAGGGTCACCTCCTCTGTCCAGGACTTGCAGACTTCTAACGTCTCATGACCATTTCCCCCTGATGTTCAGTCAAGTCTGCCAGTGATGCTAATGGACTGAAAACACAATGGCCAATGTTTGTTTATAACTTTAAAAGCTTCTGTCTTGCTCTCCTCTGCTTCCTCTACCTCCAGAACATTTCATGCCTCTTAAATGAATCTACTAAGCAGCAGGCAATCAATGTTTGCTAAATGAAAATTAACAGAGCGACCTTTTAAAAACATAATTCACATCAGGTCACTCCCTGGCTTAAAACCCTCCAATAGATGCTCATAAATCCTAGAATGAAATCCTGACTTTGTTACCAATGCTGCCCATCACCCCACCTTCAATTCCCACTACAGGCACACTTGGTCACTAACTCTAGTCCCACTGGTTCACTTTTGTCTATTTTTCTGGCAAAACATGCCCATCCACCTTGGAGCTTAGGCCTCCTTTCCCTCTTCTTTCCAGAACTCTATTCTCCCAGGTTGTCACAGGCTGGACTCTCATCACCATAGGTTGCTTCTTCAGTGAGGCTTTCTCTAGCCACCTGAGAGTAGCTTCACATCCCCTCCATTTAAGTCCCTCCCCTCCCCCCTGCCCCCATCGCCCTTGGTTATTATCCCATCTTATAGTCTTTGTATCTCCTAGACAACTCTGGTTATGTCCTTTCCGACTATTTGCTTCTTTGTTTGCTATATGTGTTTCCTCGTAGAAGATATGTTCCAGAAGAATAAGGATCTAGTCTTACCTGTCTTCTGCTATATACCCCATGACTAGAGCCATGCCTAGCAAGAGTCAGCAATCAGTAAACATTTACTTGGACAGATGGATGGACAGGTGGATGATTAGAGGCTTCAATGAATAGATGTATGAATACTTGGATGGATGGGTGTTTGGAAGAATGGATGGATGTTTGGATGATGAGTGAATGGATGAATGGATTGATGGATGGTTGAGTGAGTGGTTGTTTGAATGGATGGACAGTTGGAAGATGGACAATTATAGGTTTGAATAGATGGACAAATGTTTGAATGGATGGATGGACCGATGGATGATTAGATTCTTGGATGGATTGATGAATGTTTGGGTGGATGGATGAATGTTTGGATGGATAGATGAAGAGATGGATGGATGTTTGGATGGATGAGTGGATATTTGGATGGGTGAGTGAATGGATGGATGGATTGATGGTTGGTTGAGTGAGTGGATGTTTGGATGCATAAACACATGAATAGATGGATGATTAGATGCTTGAAAGGATAGACAAATATTTGGAAGTACGGACAGATGTTTGAATGAATGGATAGATGGGCAAGAGACAGTGAATGGTTTGTAGAGCATGAATGACAGAAACACAGTCTGATAAACTAAGCTAGGCACTTAGGGGGAACCAGGAACTAAGCTGCTGCCGTGGGCTTTTTTAATACAGTGTAGGTGTGTTTCTACCAACATCTTCCCCTGAGTCTGTAGATTTGGTCACTCTGCAGGCAATAAAAATAGTTAATGCAACGCTTGCTCTCAAGAGGAGCACAGAAGACAGTACTCCTTGTCCTCTGTTTCTATACAGACCTTGCTGGCTTGCCATCCAGGCCTAGCCCTCTGCGAGTGAAGCATGGTAAGAATTAAACATCCCCCCCTTTACCCGGATCAGCCTCGCTGTGTGGAGTTCTTCACTTGAGTCGAAATCTTGCCAGTCATGCTCCATTCAATCAGAATTTCCAGAGTCTAGTGAAAAAAAAATAGATATCTCTCTGGCCTTTTCACATCCCCCAGGGAAGGAAGGCGGTTACCTTCTTTGTGTAGAGCCCCCACATCCTTGGGGCATGCTTGGACACCTGCTCAATATATTTCCCACCCAGCCTTGCAGTTCAGGTGAGTCTGCATGACTAGCAGTTCTGGCAACTGTGAACAGTGATGACAGGTCACTCCCAGCAGGCGCAGTCAGGAG
The DNA here is from genome assembly GCA_006408675.1 of Madoqua kirkii. Lineage (NCBI taxonomy): Eukaryota > Metazoa > Chordata > Mammalia > Artiodactyla > Bovidae > Madoqua > Madoqua kirkii. The sequence continues at coordinate 27,034 of SJYC01124730.1, read as the reverse complement.
CCAGGGTGAGTGACCTGTGCATGCTCTCCCTTATCCTGCCTCAGTGACAGAGAAGACACATGTTTGGGGACTTTTTGTTTAGTAAAATATAGTTGACTTCTAATGTTACTTTCTGCTATACAGCAAAGTAATTCAGATATATATGTGTATGTATATTCTTTTCCATCGTGGTTTATCACACGATATTGAATACAGTTCCCCTGCTCTACAGCAGGACCTTATTGTTTATCCATCCTATATATAGTAGTTAACATCTGCTCACCCCGAACTCCCAATCCTTCCCTCTACACCCTCACCCCCTTGGCAACCACCAGTCTGTTGTCTGTGGCCACAATTCTGTTTCCCAGGTAGGTTCATCTGTCATATTTTAGATTCCACATAAAAGTGCATCCTATGGTGTTTGGGGAAGACACATGCTGATATGTAGCGCCACCGTTTGGAGGGAGCCCAGATCGCCAGGGACCCAGGGACATGTGGGAGGTTCATGGCCTTAGAGAGGATCAGACCCTCCCAGACCCTTCTGGACAAGAAACAGTCCTTTATTCTGTTTCACTGACGGCTGTTCTAGTTTATTTACAGCAGTACCTACTCCCGCCTGATTAATGCACCAGACGTTCGGTAGAAGCTTCTTGACTTATTGAGTGGCTGGATTCTGGGGAGCTGACCTTCCTGTAAAGATGGGAGTGCAGAGGGAGGGGGACCAGATTCCTGCCAAACAGGTTCTTTTTCCCCTTTGAGGATCCACGTGACTTGGATGCTCATGCCGGCTTGGCCTGAAGGAGCGGAACAAGCATAGCATCTTGAGAGGGACGTGGTCTCTCGAGGCCTAATTGGGCTTCTTATTACCAACTTGAGGGAAACGACCAGGGACCTTCTTGCCGGTGCCTTGTAGCTGGTGTGAACTAATTAGGCGGCTGAGAAAGGAGCGTCTCTGCTTTGCTCTGTCTGTGACAACGTCGTTCAGCAGCCCGACCTTCCCCAAAGGCCTCTGGACTGGTTGATTGTCCCAGCTCCACTGGTGGCCCTCATCCCAAGCTACTGTTTGATGCACACCTATCAGTGATACATGGGGACGTGGGTACTACAGTTCTAAGAAGGCAAGTTCCGCTCAGCGGTCCCTCCAAGCTCCTGTCCCAGCTTCTCAGACCCACCAAGCAGCTTAAGGTCAGGAAACAGCAGGAGGCAGGTTGGGTCCAACTCCCACTCCTATGAGCGGCGGATGTGGGCAGACATCCAGGCTTGGACCTCCACGTGGCCTCAGTTGCTGGGAGGAAAGCTGAGGTTGCCTGAAATTTCATGTGTTCCCATGCGGATGTTTGTCTGTTTAAATGTATTTGTCTGTGCCGGGTCTTAGCTGCAGCAGGAAGGATCTTTAGGTATGGTATGTGAACTCTCATTTGCAGCATGTGGGATCTAGTTCCCTGACCAGGGATGGAACCCAGGCCCCTACCCTGGGAGTGCAAAGTCTTCGCTGAACCACCAGGGAAGCTCCCTCTTGCTGCTGTTTGAAGCGTTTCGTGCTGCTAAATCAGATTCTGTAAGGTATCCAGGAACCGACACAAGCCAGCCTCAATGTATCACCTGCAATTTGGAGAGAATGTCACCTGCTGAGTGCCGCTTCTTTGCCCGCATCCCTGTATCGTTGACAATATAGCTGTGGTCCTGCCTGGAAGAGTCTCTGTGGACCCCACTCCTGTGCTTTGCTTAGTAGCCACTGCTGCTTTCTGAGGGACCACCCTTTTCATAACGGAGCCAGAGAAACTCTCTCACTTGCTGCCTACTGACCTCAGCTGACCCCATTTAGTTGACTGGAATCTATACTTTCTGCTTATTTTTGGTTTTTTTATTAAAAAAAAATTTTATTGAAATATAGTTGATTTATAAATTTTCACGTGCACAGAAAAAGTGATTCACTTTTTAAAAACATTTTTAATTGTATTTTGTAAAACTAGGATTTGGTTTTTTTACATGTGTATGTACGTAGGGGCTTCCCAGGTGGCTCAGGTGGTAAAGAATCTGCCTTTCTATGCAGGAGACCTGGGTTCCATCCCTGGGTTGGGAAGATCCCCTGGAAGAGGGCATGGCAACCCACTCTAGCATTCTTGCCTGGAGAATCCTTATGGACAGAGGAGCCCAGCGGGCTATAGTCCATGATGCTATGAAGAGTCAGACATGACTAAGCAACTAAGCACAGCACACAATGTGTATGTGAATATGTGAATATTATACATATATGTTCCTTTTAGATTCCTTTTTCTTATGTTATTACAAGATATTGAGTATCTTGTGCTATACAGTATGTCCTTGTTGGTTATCTAATTTATTCCATAGGATTGCAAAAAGCTGGACATGACTGAGCAACTGAGCAGAGTGCACACAGTGTGTATCCATTAATCCCGAACTCCTTATTTATCCCTCTCGCCCCACTTTCCCCTTTGATAACCATAAGTTTGTTTTCTACGTCTGTGAGTCTATATCTGTTTTATGGTGGTTGGTGGTTTAGTCTCTAAGTTGTGTTCAACTCCAGTGACCCCATGGACCATAAGCCCACCAGGCTCCTCTGTCCATGGGATTTCCCAGGCAAAAATACTGGAGTGGGTTGCCATTTCCTTCTCCAGGGAATCTTCCCAACCCAGAAACTGAACTCATGTCTCCCACATTGCAGGTGGTTTCTTTACCACTGAGCCACCAGGGAAACCATTTCTGTTTTATAAATATGTTCATTTGTAATCATTTTCTTAGATTCCACATATAAGCAATATTATACGATACTTGGCTTTCTCTATCTGTTGTCATTTAGTATGATCATCTCTAGGTTCATCCACATAGCTACAAATGGTATCATTTCATTCTTCTTATGGCTGAGTAATATTCCATTGTACCACATCTTCTTTATCCATGGACATTTAAGTTTTCTCCATATCTTGGCTATTGTAGATCGTGCTGCTGGGAACATAGGGGTGGACATATCTCTTCAAATTAGTATTTTCTCCAGTTATATGCCTTGCAGTGGGAGTGCTGGATCATAAGTAACTCTATTTTTATTTTTTTAAAGAAACTCCATACTGTTCTCCATAGTGGATGCACCAATTTCCACTCCCACAAACAGTGTGGGAGGCTTCCTTTCTCTCCACTCCCTCTCCTGTGCTTCCTGTTCCATGATGCAAAGGTTTTCTGTAACAGGCAAGGCTGTCGTGAGAAGACCACAGCTGCCCCATTAAGATGATTGGGGTGACCTTGTAAGGTTATCCATGACATCTTTGCCAAGTAGCAAGCTCTTCTTGACGTGGATGCAGAAAGAGCTGTTAAAACAAGAACATCAATAGCCCTTGATGAAGGTGAGTGTCTTAAACGGGGCACAAGTATCCTTGGGGACCCTGCAAGGTAGCATTCTCTTTGACTGACCATGAGCCTGGCACCAATTCTTTCACCCTTTGACCACTCTAGCCCCAGACATTTCAGGAGCTGAAGTTACAGAAGGTCATGGTCTGCAGCCAACCACCTATTTGAATCTTGTATCCATCTACTAAAACAGATATGGGTTTTTTCAGCCTTAGAACAGTGTGAGAGTGCTGCAGCCCAGGAAACCTGGGCCCTGGGGAAGGGGAGTTTTGTAACTTCCCAGTAGATTAATGGAAGTCCCAGAAGATGAGATCTTTGCTTTTCTTTTAGACCTATCTTCCCCCCACCAGCATTTTAAGAAAACATAGACCCAAGAATATCTATCAAGTCACCAGGTTAAGCTTAATATCCCACTGATATTTCAAATTTTTCAAAATCTTCATTGCTCTGAATGGGACCACCCATTTCCACTATTTGGGATGATTCTGGGCCCCCTCTGTTCTGAAGGGGGTAACTTCCTGGTCATCCTTGGCTGGTCCCCTGCCATTGCTTGCTCTGGCATTCGTGGCTGCCTCTGACATTATACTAGGCAGTTCTTGCTGCTCTTGGTGTGAATTTCTGTGTTCCCAAGAGCTGTTCTCCCAGACATGACTGTCACCTACCATTTACCACAAAGGAGAGCTCGACACCTAGCCTGGAGGGGCCCCTGGGCAGAACTCAGGCACCAACAAATGAGAAGATTTCCCAAATTGTACTTTTCTCCATGGATAAGTAAACAAAATCTCAATCCTCCCAGTTTAAAAAAGCCTCAAGGAATATGCAAAACTCAGTGTTCTCAAAAAAGGTGTTTGAAAATAACTGTGGTTGGGAGAGAGAGAGAGAAGAGAGAGCGAGAGAAAGCTTGAGTTAAATAATGAGTCTATGGCATGATTGCCTCCCCCATGGGAACAGAAACCAAATCACCATGCCAAGAAGAAAGGGTTCTAATGAGAACAGGATGGGCCAAGATTCATCTTAGACAATCCTTTTCGGAAGATCTGTGTCATTAGAAGCATTAGAAAGTCCACATTTCTCGGGGCTGTGTAATTAGACACAGCCCAAGGTGATAATGAGCATCTGTGATTCAAACTCAGGAGATTTAGAGTAGGATAAATGTGTCCGACTCTTTGTGACCCTATGGACTGTAACCCACCAGGCTCCTCTGTCCATGGGATTCCCCAGGCAAGACTACTGGAGTGGGTTGCCATTTCCTTCTCCAGGGGATCTTCTTGACCCAAGGATTGAACCTGGGTCTCCTGCATTGTGGGAAGATTATTTACCAACTGAGCTGTGAGGGAAGTCCCTAAGCACAAGAATGGGATGATGAGACTCCCTCACTGCCTCTCTATGGCTAGATGGCTTATTCACAGCACAGGAGACCTTGGTCTGCTTCTTCCCAGCTTCTGAGATGCTTTCAAGTATGTGAAGGCTTTGAAGAAAATTCCCAGTCCATCTCCATGCCCCTCAAATCTCTGAGACAAAATCAATATGTGCAATTAAAATGTTCCCTCTTTTTTTGGATGTGTAATTGGACAGACAAATAGCCTGAGCTGCAGGTGTCAATATATAGATCTTGGCAAGCAGGGTAATCTATTACCAGCAGCTATTAATCATCTTTTGCACTTGCTTGAGTGGATCTGAGATACCTCAAGTTGGAGGATGTAGATCGTTTGAGATTCTAATCTTGATAATCAGGCCCCCCAAAAATCAAAGGAATTTTCTTGGAGTCACATGGCTAGGAAGTGACAAAGCCAGTGGCTGACTCTTCTCTCTTGACTTCCTAACATGAATCACTGGTTAGGGCTATAATAGCATTCAACCCCATTTCTCACTGTGACTCCAAATTCATTTGCAATTATCTCACTCCATTGTGGGCATTCTTTCTTTAAGACCCTTTTAAGTTTTATTTTATTATTATCTCTTTTTAGTTTACTTATTTGGCTGCATCAGGTCTCAGTTGTGGCATACAGGGTCTACATTGCATTGTGTGGATCTTCCATTGCAGCACATAGACTCTCCAGTTGTGGCATGAGGGCTTAGCTGCCCAACAGCATGCATGATCTTAGGTCCCTGACCAGGAATCAAACCCATGTCCCCTGCATTGTAAGGCAGATTTGTAACACTTGAACCACCAGGGAGCTCCCATTGTGTGCATTCTTGTCAGACAGTATAGGGAGGTGGTGGATCTTCTGCCACAGAGGTCAGAGGTCACCTGGAGAGTTCTTGAGTGACCGCCCTCCTATCTCTACTGGGCACTCAGCCAGCAGGTGGGCTCAAAGTCTAAGCTTGACTAACCAGGTAGAAATAACAGAGGAACCAGAGATTAAATTGCCAGTATCCACTGGGTCATCAAAAAAAGCAAGAGAGTTCCAGGAAAACATCTCTTTCTGCTTTATTAAATATGTCAAATCTTTTGACTTTGTGAGTCACAATAAACTGTGGAAAATTCTGAAAGAGATGGAAATACCAGACCGCTTGACCTGCCTCTTGAGAAATCTGTATGCAGGTCAGGAAGCAACAGTTAGAACTGGACATGGAAAAACAGACTGGTTCCAAATTGGGAAAGAAGCATGGCAAGGCTGTATGTTATCACCCTGCTTATTTAACTTCTATGCAGAGTACATCATTAGAAACGCTGGGCTGGAGGAAACACAAGCTGGAATCAAGATTGCCAGGAGAAATATCAATAACCTCAGATATACAGATGACACCACCCTTATGGCAGAAAGTGAAGAAGAACTAAAGAGCCTCTAGATGAAAGTGAAAGAGGAGAGTGAAAAAGTTGGCTTCAAAGTCAACATTCAGAAAACGAAGATCAAGGCATCCAGTCCCATCACTTCATGGCAAATAGATGGGGAAACAGTGGAAACAGTGTCTGACTGTATTTTGGGGGGCTCCAAAATCACTGCAGATGGTGACTGCAGCCATAAAATTAAAAGACGCTTACTCTTTGGAAAGAAAGTTATGACCAACCTAGGCAGGATATTAAAAAGTAAAGACATTACTTTGCCGACTAAGGTCCATCTAGCCAAGCTATGGTTTTTCCAATGGTCATGTATGGATGTGAGAGTTGGACTAGAAAGAAAGCTGAGCACCGAAGAATTGATGCTTTTGAACTGTGGTGTTGGAGAAGACTCTTAAGAGTCCCTTGGACTGCAAAGAGATCCAACCAGCCCATCCTAAAGGAGATCAGTCCAGGGTGTTTATTGGAAGGACTGGTGTTGAAGCTGGAACTCCAGTACTTTGGCCACCTGATGCAAAGAGCTGACTCATTGGAAAAGACACTGATGCTGGGAAAGATTGAAGGCAGGAGGAGAAAGGGACGACAGAGGATGAGATGGTTGGATGGCATCACTGACTCAATGGACATGAGTTTGGGTAAGCTCTGGGAGGTGGTGATGGACAGGGAGGCCTGGCGTGCTGAAGTTCCTGGGGTCACAAAGAGTTGGACACAACTGAGTGACTGAACTGAACTGAACTGAAGCAGGTAGATGCTAACTAGAGCCATTAATTCTTCAACAAGCGACTGAAGGACAAAAGAAGCAGATGAAATTGCATCCACTCAAACTGGACCCAGTCATCCAGTTTGTTCTTCCTAGGGAACATTTTTGTAGTTTCTACCTCCCAGTCTCCAAAGCTTTCTTGCTCCCTGCCTGTTTCCAGCCTCCCCAGTAATTCTGACAGTTCTCAGTGGCCTTCCAGGAAATTATATTTTTTGTTTTAATGAGCATGTTGGTTTCCTGCCTTCCATCAGACATCTTATGTTTAAAAACTGGTCTTTCTGTTATGCTTCCTGATAATAAAAAGGGCTTCTCTGTTATCCCAGAATGGCATCTGGTCCACAATCATTTGGGGATCTCTGATGGACGTGAATCTGAGTGAACTTCGGGAGTTGGTGATGGACAGGGAGGCCTGGCATGCTGCGATTCATGGGGTTGGAAAGAGTCGGACACAACTAAGCGACTGAACTGAACTGAACTGAACTGATGCCCTATGCTTTAATAAAGTCTCACATCGTGGTACAAGCTAAGCTTGTAGGAAAAAGGAAATATTTATGTAGAGACATTTACTACAACCTTTCTCAACTTCCACACAGTTGATGTTTTAATGCTGGATGATTCTTTATTTGGACTGGTGGTTCAGTGGTAAAGAATCTACCTGCCAATGCAGGAGATGCAAGTTCAATCCCTGGGTCAGGAAGATCCCCTGGAGATGGGCATGGCAACCCATTCCAGCATTCTTGCCTGGAGAATCCAATGGACAGAGGAGCCTGGCAGGCTACAGTCCATGGGGTTGCAAAGAGTCTGTTGTGACTGAGTGACTAAACAACAACAATTCTTTATTTGGGATGGGGTGGTTCCTGTGTATCACAGGATATTTTACAGCATCTCTACCCATGAGATGTCAGCAGCAACCCCCTCTGTCGTGTGATAGGAGAATGTGTCTCCAGTAATTCTCAGTTGCCAATGGTGAGGGTGGGCAAAATTGCTGATGAGAACCACCCGGTGCTGTGTGACCACCATAGGGTCCTCATTCCAGCCTTCAGGGAGGAAAGGAAGAAATGAAAAGCAGTAGAGAGTGAGTAATCTCCTTTCAGAAGGACATGACCCTGACTTTGCTCACCTCCCTTCCACTCACATCCCGCTGGCCTGAACTTGTCTCAGGTCCATCAGGGCTGCAAGGAATGCTGGGAAATGTCAGCACCTGAGCTGCCTTATGCCTAGCTCAAACGCAGGGGATCCTTTTTCTAAAGGGGATATAGGAAGAATGGATTCTGGGGACAATGGGTAAGCTCTGCCCCAGGCCCTGAAAGGCCATCCCACGGGATTTCCCAGATGTGATACGAAGAAGGCACACAGATTCCAGTTTCCTTGGCTAGCTATGTGTGGAGATGATATATAGACATATACACATATATGTACATTTACACATATATAAACATATATACCTTTATGCACATTGATACATACATTTATATATGCATACATATCCAGATACAGAAATGTTTACGCACATACATACATATATACATACATTTGTATACACATCTGCGTGTATACATATACACACATTTTATATATAGGCACTTTGTTGTTCAGTTGTTCAGTCATGTCCAATTCTTTGTGACCCCATGGACTGCAGCATGTCAAGCTTCCCTGTCCATCACCAACTGCTGGAACTTGCTCAAACTCATGTCCATTGAGTTGGTGTTGGCATCCAACTATCTCATCCTCTGTTTTCCCCTGTTCCTCCTGCCTTCTATTTTTCCAGCATCAGGGTGTTTTCCAATAAGTTGATTCTTATCAGGTGGTCAAAGGATTGGAACTTCAGCTGTTTCAGTATATGTAAGCATGCTGCTGCTGCTGCTGCTAAGTCCCTTTAGTCATGTCTGACTCTGTGCGACCTCATAGACTGCAGCCCACCAGGCTCCCCTGTCCCTGGGATTCTCCAGGCAAGAACACTGGAGTGGGTCGCCATTTCCTTCTCCAACGAATGAAAATGAAAAGTGAAAGTGAAGTTGCTCAGTCGTGTCTGGCCCTTCGCAACCTCATGGACTGCAGCCAGGCTCCTCTGTCCATGGGATTTTCCAGGCAAGAGTACTGGAGTGGGTTGCCATTGTCTTCTCCAATATATACAAGCATAAATACATATAAATATTATATGGAGGGTTAGCCATAAAGCTCATTTGTTTTTTCTCATAAGATCTTATGGAAAAGGACTTCCCTGGTGGTCCAGTGGTTAAATGTCCACCTGCCTACGCAGAGGACATGGGTTCAATCCCTGATCTGGGAGGTTCCCTCATGCCAAGGGGCGACTAAGCCTGGCTACTGCAACTACACTTACTGAAGCTGCAAGCCTAGAGCCCATGATTCGCAGCAAGAGACGCCACTGCAATGAGAAGCCCACACATTGCAGTGAAGAGTAGTTCCCACTGGCCGCATCTAGAGAAAGCCCGCATGCAGCAGCAGAGACCCAGCGCAGCCATAAATGAATAAACAACTGGAAAAAAAAAAAAAAAAGATGTACTGCAGAAAACCCTAATGAACTTGTTGGGTAGCCCAATATATATATTCTCTTTGGTGGGCTACAGTCTATGGGGTCGCAAACAGCGGGATATGACTGAGAGACTAACACTTTTACTTTCTGCCACTTTCCTTCTGTGTACCTTTGTTTACTCCATTCCTTCTAATCCTCAATTATTTTCTGTGGAAAATGGGAATAATGATTATATTGTACCTATAGATAGGATTGGGGCTTCCCTAGTGGCTCAGTGGTAAAGAATCCGCCTGCCAGTGCAAGAGATGTGGGTTTAATGCCTGGGTCGGAAAGATCCCCTGGAGAAGGAAATGATAACTCACTCCAGTATTCTTGCCTAAAGAATCCCTGACAGAGATTCCATGGACAGAGGAGCCTGACGGGCTACAGTCCGTGCAGTTGCAAAGAGCTGGACATAAGTTAGTGATTAAACAACACACAGATAGATAGGAAATATGATGAAATAAGGCACTTTGCCTGGCTACAGTCAGCCTCATAATCAGGACTTACCATGATTGTAAATATCACTGGGTTCATCCTTCAAGGGCGATGAGGAGTGAAGCACAGCATTGGACCATGTCAGCAGTTCCTAAAATCCACTTGGAGAGCTTTTACAAAATATGACTTGAAAAATCTACGCCCTCTCCCCCAAGAAGTTTTTAGTGGATAAAGCTGGGTCCAGGCCAGGAATTTGTATTTTTAAAAGCTTCCCCAGTTGATTCTGATGTAAACCTGGTCTGAGTACTGGCTCCCCCAAGGCAGAGATTTTTAATTTCAGTTCTTTAACTTTGCTCTCCGCCCTTTTATTGCCATGCCAAAAATCCCAGCATCAGTCCTTTTTCTAGCCATTAATAAGCATTTATGACTCAGCTTTCCTTCCTCCTTCCAGTCCTGATCAATAGCATGCCTCTTAGCATTTGGCATTCACCTGCAAGCCTTGGGTGAGTTCCCAAGGTCAGAGATGGACAAAGAATCCTCTCTTTCAACAATAGCACTGGCCTGCAGGGCTGATGCCCTGCAATACTGAGCCATTCAACCGAGATCTGGTTTAACGCTGTCCTTAGTTCTGTGTGCCCGGCTGAGGGGAGAGGCACTCCATGGAACGTTGTCTGGAAGACTGATGCTGAATGCTGGCAGGGTTGGATAGCAGAGCCTGGACGCAGAGAATGACCAGTGCTGCTAGACAGCGGTGCCTCTGATGGTGAATCAGCCTCTAGGAACAGGTTTCAAGGAGAACTGTTTTGCATGGAGCCAGTGTGTGTGCATGCTCAGTCGTTCAGTTGTGTCTGACTCTTTGTGACCCCCATGGGCAGAGGAACCCACCAGGCTCCTTTGTCATGGGATTTTTCAGGCAAGAATACTGGAATCAGTTGCCATTTCCTCCTCCAGGAGATCTTCCTGACCCCAGAGACTGAACTTGTGCCTCCTGCATTGGCGAGTGGATTCTTGAGCCATCTGGGAAGCCCCTGCCTGCATGTAGTTATTTAGATATCTTACCAAACACTCCTCCCCAAAAAAGAAGGATTCTCTCTTCAAGGGCCCCCTTTTCTTGTTCAGTCGCTAAGTCATATTCGACTCTTTTGCAGCCCCATGGACTATAGCCCACCAAGCTCCTGTGTCCATGGGAGTTATCCTACAGCTGGATCTGAACTTTTGCACAAAGACAGATGGAGCCAGGATATTTCTCACTCAGTTCTTTGGAGTGACAAAATACTGGAGAACAATCAAAAGGGAACTGGCTGCAGAGTCCAAGGGGTACCTCTGGCTCTCTGGGTTATAACTAGCTTCTCAAGCCCCAAGTGATCACGTAACCAAGCAGGACCTCTTCTGGCCTTCCTGAGGGTAGAGGGATAGGCCCTCCTCCATATCCTCTGCTTTAGCTCCTCTCCAAAGTACCTGGATAACAGAATTTGATGCACATTTCCTGAATTGTTTTGCAGATGTGAAAACCTCTCACCAAATGGAAGATGTTAACTAGTTGACATTCATGAGCTCATAGCCTCAGCTCTCCTGGAGTCTAAGGACTGATCATGTCAACTCCTGCTGCTTAACCAGTCATAGAATTGTTGACAAGCTGATTATATACCCCGTGACCGCCCCTCCGCCACCCCCTAACTTGGATTTTTAAAGTGCTTAATCAAAACCCTTCGGGAGCTTGGGATTTTTTAGGGCATGAGCCACCCGGCTCCTTGCATGGTCCTACAGTAAACCTTTCTGTGCTCCAGACTCTGTCATTTCAGTTTGCTTGGCCTCATTATATGTCAAGAACATGAACTTCTGCTAACAGTCAGTAGAGGCTTCCAATGTCTATTTTCAGCCTGTGAGTGTCTCCAAGCTGCTGGGACAGTATATTCTAGTGTGTGATGCATTGATTGTAAAAAGGAGCTCCAATTCTTTTCCCCAGATGCACACCACTTTCAATGTAACTTTGAAGCCCCCTCTATTACGAGGTAGAGGGCCTTCTTGGTGGCTCAGTGGTGGAGAGTCTGCTTGCCAATGCAGGGGACATGGGCCCCCTGATCCAGGTGGATTCCACATGCTGCAGAGCGCTTGGGCCCATGTGCCATGACTATTGGGCACTGCAGCTACTGAGCCTTTGTGTCACAAGTGCTGAAGCCCGTGGACATCCCAGAGCCCCCGCTCCACAACAAGAGAAGCCACAGCAACAACACAACTAGAGAGTAACCTCGGCTTAACTCAACTACAGAAAAGTCTGCAGCAATCAAGACCCAGCACAGCCAAAAATAAATAAATAAAAAAATTTTTTTTTAAAAAGAACTGAGCTTGTGGGAAAATTAAGGTAAACAATTAGGATTTTAAAAAGATAAAAAAAGAGATAGAGTATATTTCCAGTGTATTTCCTCACCCTTCTAATTTGAGCTAGTCTTGTTACTTGCTGTAGGCCACAAAGTATAGTGGAAGTGACATTGTGCCCTTTCCATGCCGAGGTCTCAAGAGCCCCGCTCCTGCTCACTCCTTGGAACTTTCTGCCTCCACATCAATGAGCCGGGGGTAGCCTGCTGAGGAATGAGTCATATATAGCAGGAGAGGAAATGCAGTTGTCCTGTCAAACCTCCAAACACCCGAGAGCCCAGCCAAAATCAGCAAAATCGATCTAACTGTTGACTCACCAACTGACATAGGAATATCAATAAGCCCAGCCAAGGCCAGAAGAAATTTCCAGCCAATGCACAGACTCAGGAGCTAAAGAACGTTTGTTAATATAAGTGATGGGATTTTTTTTGTGCTTGTATATTACACAGCAATAGCTGACTGATACACCTTGGTAAGACCATGATGATTCCTTAATTGGTAGAGTCAGTGTGGCTTCCTCTTGCCACATAGAACCTATAGGTTTCATGGTAGTAGAGAGTCCATAAGTCTCCCTGGACATATGAAGACACCACAGGCTCCCAGGAACTCCTTTCCATCATCATTGAAATAGATGTTTCTGAGGAAGATGCTGGCCACAGGGCCACCACAGCCAGGGGTTCTTGTTATTGTGAGTGGCTTTGGAGAAGCCAACCCAGGTGTTGGCTGAGCTGCTCACCCTCTGTTCACAAGCATGATGTCACTCTAGCAGGAGTGACACCCTGTCTCACATCAGGGCCAGCTCTATTCAGTGGAGTTTAAATAAAGCATACTAAAACGAATGAAGGGTGTCTTTACATAACATGAACACTCTATGTTCTGTTGTTAAGCCAAACATGTAGATATGAGGACTGCTGCTGCTGCTGCTAAGTTGCTTCAGTCACATCCGACTCTGTGCGACCCCATAGACGGCAGCCCACCAGGCTCCCCCATCCCTGGGATTCTCCAGGCAAGAACACTCAAGTGGGTTGCTATTTCATCTCCAATGCATGAAAGTGAAAAGTGAAAGTAAAGTTGCTCAGTCGTGTCTGACTCTTCGCAACCCCATGGACTGCAGCCTACCAGGCTCCTCCATCCATGGGATTTTCCAGGCAAGAGTACTGGAGTGGGGTTCCATTGCTAGGTCACGCTTAATTAAAATCTATATTCCTGGAGCAGTACATAAGAAACCAGTAACTCAACCCATACTTACATGGTCAATTAACCTATGTCAAATGGAGAAAGAACATACAATGGAAAAAGGACAACCTCTTTAACAAATGATGTTGGGAAAAATGGACAACTATATGCAAAAGAACAAAATTAGACTAATTTCTTACACAATATACAAAAATAAACACAAAATATTTTGACTTAGATTATATATATATATGTACTCGTATATGGGCTTCTCTGGTGGTCTAGGTGGGATATAATCTACCTGCAGTGTGGGAGACCTGGGTTCAGTCCTTGGGTTGAGAAGATTCCCTGGAGGATGGCATGGCAACCCACTCCAGTATTCTTGCCTGGAGAATCTCTATGGATAGAGGAACCTGGCAGGTTACAGTCCATGGGGTTATAAAGAGTTGGACACAACTGAGTGTCTGAGCACAGCACAGCACACGTATGCACAGGTGCACATGCACACACACACACACACACACACACACACACACACACACTGAAATACTACTCCTGCTGCTGCTGCTAAGTCACTTTAGTCGTGTCCAACTCTGTGGAACCCCATAGACGGCAGCCCACCAGGCTCCCCCGTCCCTGGGATTCTCCAGGCAAGAACACTGGAGTGGGTTGCCATTTCCTTCTCCAATGCATGAAAGTGAAAAGTGAAAGGGAAGTTGCTCAGTCATGCCCGACTTAGCGACCCCATGGACTGCAGCCTACCAGGCTCCTCCATCCATGGGATTTTCCAGGCAAGATTATTGGAGTTGGGTGCCATTGCCTTCTCCGCAAGGAAATACTACTCAGTCATTAAAAAAAGAATAAAATATTTCCATTTGTGGCAATGTGGGTGAATCCAGAGGGTACTGTGCTGAACAAAATAAGTCAGAGAAAGACAAATACCACAGACTCCCTTATATGTAGACTCTTAAAAACAAATCAAACAAAAATCAGATGTACAGAACCAGAGGACAAATATAAGATTGCCTGAGAAGAGAGAGTAGGGAACAAAATAGGTGAAGGGGATTAAGAGGTACAAACCTCCATCCATATACTAAATAAGTCAAGGGGATATACAGCATAAGGAACATGGTCAACAATACTGTAATAACTTTGTATGAGGACAGATGGTTACTAGACTTACCACGGTGATCATTTCATAATTATGCAAATATCAAATCATAGCACATCTGAAACATTCAATTAAGAACTTAAAAGCAATAATAAATTAAAAAAATAAGAAACTAGTAAGTTTGTTTGAAAAGAATCAGAAGACCAAGGGATATGTGGGAAGGACATTTGGCTTGTCTTCTTGACTTATTATTTATTATCCTGCTGGAGAAGCAGTAGAGCTGGGAGCTTAAGATATGGACTCGGAGCCAGAACGCCTGGGCTCAAATTCTGAGTCCACCGGTGCATGCTCCAGATCACAGAGTTCATAATTAGCAGGCCCACAGTATGAAACTAAACAGGCTGCCTCCAAAGTCTATATTCTTAATCCCTGTTCTATAGATACATGTGGCATGTAGATACACATGCACACACAGAGCAACTCAAGATTACAATCCCAACTTACATCTGTGTATGTCTACTTAAGACTCACTTTAATTCATTTTCTACTTTTGTTTTCAAGGCATTCAGCTCTCCCAGTGAGGCCATACCTTCTTAGTAATTCAATTGAGGTCACCTTACTGAAAGCAATACATGTTCCTTGTGGTTTATATCTGTAGATGAAATGTCCTTGTGAAAAGTTATCATATTAATTACAGCTTCTCAATCTGTTAACAGGGTTAGGTTGGTGATAATGCACTTCAGATACCAAGGCTGAGCCCAAAACTCATTCAGCTTGGTCATTACCACAAGGTATAATAGAAGCAGATGAGTAGACCTGTCCATGGTGCTTATCAATTTAATGGAAAATAAAAAAGAATAAAAATATGCGCTTATCCAGATGCAAGACTTGGACTGTAATTGAGAGAAATTGAGAGTAATTGGATTATATTTCCAAATCTGCAAGAGTAGAGGGAGGTTGGCCTAGCCAGAAAAGCTATACCTGGAGAAAAAGTAGCTAGGTAAAGTTTGCACACTTGCTAAGTCGCTTCAGTCATATCCAACTCTGTGCAGCCCTATGGACTCTAGCCCATCAGGTTCCTCTGTCCATGGGATTTTTCAGGCAATCATGTTGGATTGGGTTGCCATTTCCTCCTCCAGGGGATCTTACTGACCCAGGGATCAAACCCAGCTTTCCTGTAAGCAAGTGGACTCTTTACCACTAGTACCACCTGGGAAGCCCCCAAGTAAAGCTTAAGTAATCCCATGAAGAACAGAAGCAGAAGCATGGGGTACAATGGGGAAGGAGTAATTTGATGCATAAATCCTACACAAGCTACAACTTCTGCAGTCAGTGCAAAAGATAAATCTTTATTAATGGATTCCAGAGGCTTGGGAGGGGTGATAATCAATAAAGCCTTCTCTTTCCCCAAGGGAAGTAGTGGCAGTGGCATTCTGTCTGTCCAGCATTGCAGAAAGCCCCAAGGAAAGGTTTTCAAGCCTCTTATATCCCCAGCTGTGCTTCTCTGAAACTACCCAAAACCATCTTTCCTAATTTCAAAGTCACACCCACACACAAAAACCTGCTTGATACTTTATTTGTCTGCAGCATGCAGCTTGTGGGATCATAGTTCCCTGAGGATCGAACCCATACCCTCTGCAGCGGGAGTGTGGAATCTTAACCACTTGGCTGCCAGGGAAGTCCCCTCAAAGACAATTTTGAGTGAGCCACACAGCTCCTAAATCTCGCATGCCATTTAGAGTAAAATTTTAGGCCTTGTGCTATGCTGCCCACTAACAGTATAAAAACAACAAGTAACACATGTGCGAGATTGTGATGGAATTGCATAATGATGTCCTTAAACAGAGGAATCTTAATTCTACAAGGTTTGAGAAGGACCGGGTACAGCAAATTCAGCCAAGACCTAAACAGAGGGCACACAGATACCAGCTAATTGCTGAAAGCAGCAAAAACCACCTCCATTATATTCAAACTATATTTCTAGCCTACTGCGCTATGATAGGGAGAAGGCAATGGCACCCCACTCCAGTACTCTTGCCTGGAGAATCTCATGGATGGAGGAGTCTGGTAGGTTGCAGTCCATGGGGTTGCAAAGAGTCGGACCCAACTGAGTGACTTCACTTTTCACTTTCGCTCATTGGAGAAGGAAATGGCAACTCGCTCCAGTGTTCTTGCCTGGAGAATCCCAGGGGCGGGGGAGCCTGGTGAGCTGCTGTCTATGGGGTTGCACAGAGTCGGACACGACTGAAGTGGCTTAGCAGCAGCAGCGCTATGATAGTGAAGTAAGAGATAGACAGGTTCCAGGTTAGGCATTTATAACCAGCTTGCTATTTGCTCTCCAGAATGGAAGTAACAACTGAAACAGGGTAAACAGCCAGGCTTTGCCTCCTGTGGACACTGTACGATAATGGTCATGGCAGGAACAGAGATGGGCTAAACCTTGTCTGAGTAAATGATCAGAAGGTCACATATTTCCCATCCTTGGGGCAAGGGAGACATTGCACAAGTGCAGAAAGGCTCCGTGGGGGGTCAAAAGGGAGGGCGCCAACCCATAATATGCGATCCCAGAGGCCTCTGGGCTGGAATCCATCTTGAAAAAGTTGGACAGTTTTATCATTTGAGAGAAGCAACAGAATATCCTTAAAAAACAAGAGCTAGACCCAGACTCCCTGATTTCAATTTCTGGCCCTTCCACTTTTTACTTCGATGCACATAAGTGATTTATTTATAATCTCTCTGCTTTCATTTTCTAATCTTTAAAATGGGAAAAATAATAAATTTTTAAAAAATATAATAGTGAGAATTGAGCTCATAGATACAAACTACTTAGAACCACTTCTGACACATAGCGCAAGTTTAATGAATTAGCGGCATATTATCTTCTTATCTTCACCCTCAGAATGTTTTCAAAATACCTCACACCTCTTTTTTCCCTGAGACAGAAAAAGGTGGGGGGGCATGTTCTTCTAAGAAGCTTGTTGAAGAGAGTGGTTTTCTTGGTTGCAAGCAACAGAAGGTGACTCATTATTAGAAGGATATCAGAGGCAGAGGTTAAAAACCTGAGAAATGAGCAGGAACCAAGATAACTAGCTATTGGGGACCACAGAAAAGGTGGCAAAAGCTACTTATGTCCCAGCTATAGGACATATAGTGATCACCTCTATAGGTGACCTTTACATGTCACAATATTGTGTGACCTCCTATATTCCCCGACTCTCTGCACCTGGTACTCAAGAATCAGAATTCTTGGAAAAGAATGAGATTGGCCAAGTCCAGGACACGTGCTGACCCCCTCACGGCCAGAGATGGAATCTCACTCTTTCACAGTGAGGGCGTCCCTAAGGGAATCGCGGTGTTGGGCAACCAAAAGATGACGAAGGTCCACTCTAGTGGGAGCCACTAATTTCTAAGCAATGCTCCCTCAGACAACGCAGGGAGCCCCACCAAGAGATCCACAGAGTCCAAACCCTGGCTGTCGAGTGGTTAAGAATATACACTTCCATTGCAGGGACATGGATTTGATCCCTGGTTGGGAAACAAGATCCCACATGCTGGGTGGTGCAGTCAAGAAACAGATAAGTAAATATAAATTTAAGTAAGCACCTTTAAAAAAGCTGAAGAACCCATGCAGCAACATGGATAAACCTAGAGATTATCATACTAAGCCAAGTAAGTCAGAGAAAGACAAATACCATTTATACCATTTATATGTGGAATCTAAAATATAATACAAATGAACTTACCTATGAAACAGAAACAGAGTCACGGACAGAGCGGATAGACTTACAGGTGCCAAAAGTTGGGAGGAGAAGGAAGGATTGGGAGTTTGGGGGTTAGCAGATGCAAACTAGCAGGTATAGGATGAATAAACAGCAAGGCCCTGCTGCACGGCACAGGGGCCCTAACATCTTGTGATAAGTCAGAACTGAAAGAATATGAAAAATCACACACACACATATATATATATATATGTACTGGGGGCTTCCCAGTGGCTCAGTGGTAAAGAATCCACCTGGCAAGCAGGAGGTGCAGGTCTGATTCCTGGATTGGGAAGATCCCCTGGAGAAGGAATCAGCAACCTGCTCCAGTATTCTTGCCTGGGAAATCCCATGGACAGAGGAGCCTGGTGGGCTATAGTCCATGGTGTGGCAAAAGAGTCAGACATGGCTAGTGATTAAACACCACTACTAACAACAAGTGTATAATGGAGTCACTTTGTTGTATGTCATTATAATCAACTAGACTTCAATAGAACTAAAAATAATAATAAAAAAACCTGAAGAACCCATCTAGGTTTTTTGATGGAAGCCAAAGCAAACACTGTTTGTAGACAGCTCAAAAGGGCTGCCATTCGCCTTCTCCCCTCCCTTCCTACCTCTTCCCAATTACCAGGCTCAAAGAATTACTGAAATTAAATATAGCAATTGAAGCTGCCTATTGTGTCCTGGTATGTAATACATCACAGTGACGCCTTCAGACTCAGCCATCCATCTGAATCCCCTCTGGTGTGTGTTCCATACAATGGTTATTGTTGTGAAAGGAGACCCAGGAATGAGCTCTTGCATTATTCACTTCATTTATTTTGATACAATATTTGGAGCTACTTCATTAAATTTGCTTAGAATGTCCTGTCATTTTCCCCTCTGCCAGTGTCTGTTTCACGCAGATAATAAAGCACACAGAAGAGTGAAAAAAGTTTCCTTGGAAGGGAATAGAAATTATTTAATGTGATTTATAGATCGGCGTGAACGTTTTTCTTTTTTCCCCTCAAAGGCTCCAAAGAGCATGAAACATTTCATTAGTGAACATATCAGTGATTTGGCTTCTAAATGGCTGAGCCAATTAAGCTGTTGTTCTTCAAGATGAAGAGAGACCCTCTTTTGGCATTGTTTAGTCTTTTTTTTTTTTTTGGAGGGGAAGGTTTCTCCAGGTGAAGCTAACTCTGACAGCAGAGATGCTAAACAGGCAGTAATGTGTGTGCAGTTTTAACTTTTATCCATGTGAGAGACAGAAATCTTCAAGTTCTAGGCTATCTTGCTGATCAGTCTAAACAAACAGAATCCAAGTGGCCAGCTCATTCAGAAAGTGTTGCTTTTCTACAATTAATGATTGTCAACTGCTGCTAAGAGATGCTAGGGGAACAGGATTTTAAGAAACTTGTTGAGGTCAATTGATTTAAAGGTCCCTTGCCCCAGTTTCACAGTGGGAACCCTGAGACCCCTGGTGAAACAATAAGACTGATTTAAGATGAGTCAAAATGACAGAACGTCAGAATTCCTAACCCAATGCTCATCTCTTTAGGCACACTGGCTCCAAAATTATCCAGAGATGAATATACAGAAAAGGAAGACGATACAAACAAGAAACCAGTGTGTGTTTATTCTTACTTCTCCAGCTTTCAGGAGAGGGAAAAACTTCTATAAGAATATAATTGTGTGCCTGCAGTGAGGCTGGTGTTCACTGCTGTCCCCCTGCAGGACTGTCCCACGTCCACTTTGATTGGTCAGAGTTCACACTACTCATTAAGTATTTTGAATACAGTCACTGCATCTATCGAGAGGACCAGTTTAAAAAGGAAGGCATAGTGAAAAGATGCCAATATCGCCAATTACTAGAGCAACGCAAATCAAAACTCCAGTGAGATATCATCTCACAGTGGTCAGAATGATCATCATCAAAATGTCTACAAATTACCAATGCTGGAGAGGGTGTAGAAAAATGGGAACCCTCCTACACTGTTGGTGGGAATGTAAGTTGGTGCAGCCACTATGGAAAACAGTATGGAGGCTCCTTATAAAACTAAAATTAAAATTTTCATAGAATCCAACAATTCCACTCAACATATACCCAGACATGACCATAATTCAAAAAGATGCATGTACTTTCAGTGTTTACAGCAGCACTATTTACAGTAGTCAAGACATGGAAACAACCTAAATGTTCATCGACAGATGAATGAAGAAAGATGTCTTACACATAAATACTGGAATACTAAAAATGAATGAAATAATGCCATTTGCAGCAATACGGATGCAACTAGAGATCATCATGCCAAGTGAAATAAGCCAGAGAAAGACAAATACCATATTTCACTTATATGTGGAATCTAAAATATGGCACAAATGAACTTATCTCTGAAACAGAATCATGGACATAGAGAACAGACTTGTAGTTGCCAAGCAGGCAGGGAGGGAAAAGGATGGACTGGGAGTTTAAGGTTAGTAGATGCGAACTATTATATATAGAATGGAATAACAGCAAGGTCCTACATAGCACAGGGAACTATGTCCAATCTCCTGGGATAAACCATAATGGAAGAGGATATTATTTTAAAAAGAATGGATAATATAAATATGTAACTGAGTCACTTTGCTCTACAGCAGAAATTAACACAACATTATAAATCAAGTATACTTCAATAAAAAAATAAATGTAAAAGAAGGCATCTTACAATGTCTTATGTAGTATTTAACCTTTTCCTATTTATATAATACCTTACTGCACTACTTATTCCAAAATGATTTGACATTTAGTGAGAAATTGAGGAAAAGAAACATACACAATTATTCCTTAAGAAAAGAAGTTATAAGCAGTTTACCTAATGCAGGTAAAACTGGAATTAAGCAATATGTATCTATATCTAGATGTTCACATTTTTAGGTTCAGTTCACATTAATAAGAACACTAAGTAAAGAGGTTTATTTTGTCATATAAAAGAGTTGATTTTTGCTATCCTTTCTCCCTAAGAATCAATGTTGTTGTTTATAGTAATTTATTGCCTTTTTTTTTTTGCAATGTCTGCTCATAATATAATAGATGTAGAGGGACTTCCCTGGTGGTCCAGTTGTTAAAAATCTGCCTTGCAATGCAGGGGATGTGGATTTGATTTCTGATTGGGGAACTAAGACCCCACTTGCCTTGGAACAACCAAGTGAAAGAAAGTGAAGTGGCTTAGTCATGTCCGACTCTTTGTGACCCTGTGAACTGTAGCCTACCAGGCTTCTCCATCCATGGGATTCTCCAGGCAAGAATACTGGAGTGGGTTACCATTTCCTTCTCCAGGGGATCTTCCCGACCCAGGGATCAAACCCAGGTCTCCTGCACTGGAGGCAGACGCTGTAACCTCTGAGCCACCAGGGAAGCCCTCGCAACTACCGAGCCCACATGCCACAGCTAGACAGTCCATGCAATTACAACAAAACATGCTGCATGTCACAGCGACACCTCAACAAGGCCAAATAAATAGATAAACAAAAGATGTAGAAATCAGAAAAGGAGGAAATCAAAGGAATATGAGATCTCTGTTCATTGCTGCAGTGATATTTAATGTGTTCAAATGTTTTTCTATGAAGCTTGCAAAACACATTTTTCTAAATAGGGAATGCCTGCATGAAGTGTCAGAGAAGGCGATGGCACCCCACTCCAGTATTCTTGCCTGGAAAATCCCAAGGATGGAGGAGCCTGGTGGGCTGCAGTCCATGGGGTCGCACAGATTTGGACAAGACTGAAGTGACTTAACAACAACAGCATGAAGTGTATCAACTTGCAACAGTAAGTTTTAGATAGCAAAACTTGGCATTATTATTATTTTTAAAAATTGCCTTTTGTAAGGCATTGCATTACATCTAAAAATTACAAAGTAAAAACAATGATAAAACAGAACATCATGGTCATATGTTATTTTGCAATTTTAGTATCACTCTCTCTCTGCTGATAGCATCTCAAATTTGCTTTGAGGAAGATGAAAGTGAAAGTGTTTGTCACTCAGTCGTGTCTGGTTCCTTGCAGCCTCATGGACTGTGACCCACCAGCCTCCTCTTTCCATGTAATTCTCCAGGCAAAAATACTGGAGTGGGTAGCCATTCCCTTCTTCAAGGAATCTTCCAACACGAAGATGGATATTGAGTCTCCTGCGTTGCATGCAGACTCTTTACGGGCTGAGCCCAGTGGGATGCAGTCTGGTGAAGCTGTCAGTCAGATTGCCTGGGCCTCCTCCATTCAGAGGATGTCCACCCAGGTGCCCCCAGTTTCTGCATTATACTAATATTCTGATCCTTTGGTCCTTTCCTGTCCATTTGAAGTCTAGGTTTCAGCCTGATTTCCCATTTCAAAGAAATCTATTATTATCTTTTTTAATTTTTATTAATTTAATTTTTATTTAATATTGTGGCAGAAAGCAAAAAACTAAAAAGCCTCTTGATGAAAGTGAAAGAGGACAGTGAAAAAGTTGGCTTAAAACACAATATTCAGAAAACTAAGATCATGGCATCTGGTCCTATCATTACATGGCAAATAGGTGGGGAAACAATGGAAAGAGTGACAGACTTTATTTGGTGGGGGCGGGGGAGGGAGTTCCAAAAATCACTGCAGATGGTGACTGCAGCCATGAAATTAAAAGATGCTTACTCCTTGGAAGAAAAGTTAGGACCAACCTAGACAGCATGTTAAAAAGCAGAGACATAGCTGACAAAGAGTCATCTAGTCAAAGCGATGGTTTTTCCAGTAGTCATGGATGGATGTGAGAGTTGGACTATAAGGAAAGCTGAGCACTGAAGAATGATGCTTTTGAACTGTGGTGTTGGAGAAAACTCTTGAGAGTCCCTTGGACTGCAAGCAGATCCAAGCAGTCCATCCTAAAGGAGATCAGTCCTGAGTGTTCATTGGAAAGACAGATGCTGAAGCTGAAGAACCTGATGGCCACCTGATGTGAAGAACCAACTCATTTGAAAAGACCCTGATGCTGGGAACGATTGAGGGTGAGAGGATAAGGGGATGACAGAGGATGAGATGATTGGATGGCATCAGCGACTCGATGAACATGAGCTTGAGTAGGGTCTGGTAGTTGTCGATGGACAGGGAAGCCTGGTGTGCTGCAGTCCATGGGGTCGCAAAGAGTTGGACACGACTGAGCGACTGAACTGAACTGAACTGAACTGAACTGATTGTGGTATAGCTGATTTACAATGTTGTGTTAGTTTAAAGTATACAACAAAGCCATTTAGTTATACATTTACATGTTTCCATTCTTTTTCAGATTGTATTCCCGTATAGGTTATTACAGATGTGAAATGGAATATCATATCAATAAACAAGGATGTAACAGCCATCAGTGACTTCAAGCCTCCAAATGTGACTGAGGCTCCCAAAAGGGAACACAGTGCCTGAGAGCCAGCAGATGCTGTCACCTCCCTGTACAGTGATTGCTGAAGAGCCCTGGGAGATGTGAGAAAAAACAAAAACAGGATTTGGCCCCAGATAGCTGAGGTGCATATGAAAGGAGTGAATTCAGTGAGCCCTGACACTTGCATCTTCCCACACACAGAAGAGATTTAAACTCCTTACTTGGTATCTAGGTTTTCTTTACTACTTAACAATAATCTTTGATGTTCAGACTGCCTGCCCCCCTTTGTTGCAAGCAAGTATCCAGCATGACTCCCCCTCCTGCCTCCTGAGCAGTTTTCTCAGAGCTACTGAGATGCTGTCTCCAGGTCTTTGGGTACTAAACATTCCCATCAAATAAAATAACTTTCCACTTGCAGGTTGTGACTGATTTTTCAGTCGACACAGACTGTTGAGTAGAGTACTCTGTGCTCTAGACTAAGTCCCTGTTGACTATTTTATTTGTAGTAGTGTGTATCTGTTAATCCTAAACTCCTAGTTTATCCCTTCCCCCAATTTTCTATTTTGTAAGATACCCCATTACCTTCTAATAAAGGCTATTTCTCTTTAAATCAGTCAAAATCATATAAGATAGGTATATTTGTATGTAATAACTGAACCACTTTGCTGTACACCTGAAACTAACATAACACTGTAAATCAACTATTCACCCAAGGGGCCTCCCAGGTGGCTCAGTGGTAAAGAATCTGCCTCCCAATGCAGGAGATGCAGGAGACGCAGGTTCAGTCCCTGGGTGGGGAAGACCCCCTGGAGGAGGAATGGCAACCCCCTCTGATATTCTTGCCTGGAAAATCCCATGGACAAAGGAGCCTGATGGGCTACAGCCCTTGGGGTCACAAGAGTCAGACATGACTTAGCAACTGAAAACACACACATACTCCAATAGCAAGAAAAAGAAAAAGAAAAGAAAGAAAAGAAAAGCTGACCTAGTGGGGAAAAATTAGTCACAATCATTTTCTGTTACAACAAAAGAATGTTGGATTCTAACAGGAAAGAGTCAGTTTTGACTCTTCATGCTAGACCTGTGTTTTTGGCCACATTTATTATAATCAGACATTATGGCCTCAGAGAATCCTGCCCCTCTGCCTGAGTGCTTGCTGTGCTTAGTCACAGTCATGTGCAGGTCTTAGCGACCCTGTGGAATACAGCCTGCCAGGCTTCTCTATCCATGGGGATTCTCCAGGCAAGAGTACTGGAGTGGGCTGCCACATCCTCCTCCAGGGGATCTTCCTGACTCAGGGATCAAACCCAGGTCTCCTGCATTGCAGGCAGACTCTTTACTGTCTGAGCCACTCAAGCTAAATCCTTTTTTCCAGAATCCTGTCCACCTGTAGATGGCAGAAAGGAAGGAATTAATACATCTCCCTGCCTGAAGCTTGCCATTCTAGGAGGTACTTGCGAGACTAAATGACCTTTTTACTTTGCTTCCTCACCTTCCTCTATCTCTGATACATAAAGGAACCTGGCATCCAGACCCCCACAAGAGGGTTATTTTGAGACATTTGTTTGCCGTATTCTTGGTCAGCTGTCTTTCCAAAAAAAGTCATTGTCCTTGTCTCAACACCTGGTCTCTCAGATTCACTGCTCTCTCATGGGGCAAGCAGAGTGAGCTTGGATTCAGTAACAAATGAACCCCAAATGATGAGTCCCCTAATCTACTAGCGATGATATAAATCAATCCATGAGGTTGTAACAAAGAGTCATACTCCACAGATGGAATTAGTTCCCTGTAGGAATGCCTCCCTGAAGCAAATCTTCCTGAAAATACAGCTTGGAGACAGTTATGGATGAGATTAAAATGCCTCTTGATTTGTCATCAGGAAGCATCAACTAGGGAGAAATTCTGTAACTGTGAGACTCTTAAGATGTTATAAAAGTCTATTGAAAATAAAATATTTACTGTGACTAGTGTGAACCTCAAGAGTAGATCTTTGCTGCATCCTGCAGGATTTTTCACTGCCATGCAGGGATTCTCCAGTTGCAATGCAGAGGATCCAGATCAGACAAGCTCAGTAGTTGCCTTGCACAGGTTTAGTTGCTTTGGAGCATCAGTTCAGTTCAGTCGTTCAGTCATATCCTACTCTTTGCAACCCCGTGAACTGCACCACGCCAGGCCTCCCTGTCCATCATCAGCTCCCAGAGTTCACGTAGACTCACGTCCATCGAGTCAGTGATGCCATCCAGCCATCTCATCCTCTGTCGTCCCCTTCTCCTCGTGCCCCTAATCCCTCCCAGCATCAGAGTCTTTTCCAATGAGTCAACTCTTGGCATGAGGTGGCCAAAGTACTGAAGTTTCAGCTTTAGCATCATTCCTTCCAAAGAAATCCCAGGGTTGATCTCCTTCAGAATGGACTGGTTGGATCTCCTTGCAGTCCAAGGGACTCTCAAGAGTCTTCTCCAACACCACAGTTCAAAAGCATCAATTCTTTGGCACTTAGCTTTCTTCACAGTCCAACTCTCCCATTCATACATGACCACAGGAAAAACTGTAGCCTTGACTAGATAGACCTTAGTTGGCAAAGTAATGTCTCTGCTTTTGAATATACTTGGTCATAACTTTTCTTCCAAGGAGTAAGCGTCTTTTAATTTCATGGCTGCAGTCACCATCTGCAGTGATTTTGGAGCCCCAAAATAAAGTCTGACACTGTTTCTACTGTTTCCCCATCTATTTCCCATGAAGTGATGGGACAAGATGCCATGATCTTTGTTTTCTGAATGTTGAGCTTTAAGCCAACTTTTGCACTCTCTTCTTTCAGTTTCATCAAGAGGCTTTTTAGCTCCTCTTCACTTTCTGCCATAAGGGTGGTGTCATCTGCATATCTGAGGTTATTGATATTTCTCTCAGTAATCTTGATTCCAGCTTGTGCTTCCTCCAGCCCAGCGTTTCTCATGATGTACTCTGCATCTAAGTTAAATAGGCAGGGTGACAATATACAGCCTTGACATACTCCTTTCCCAATTTCGAACCAGTCTGTTGTTCCATGTCCAGTTCTAACTGTTGCTCCCTGACCTGCATACAGATTTCTCAAGAGGCAGGTCAGGTGGTCTGGTATTCCCATCTCTTGAAGAATTTTCCACAATTTCTTATGATCCATACAGTCAAAGGCTTTGGCATGTTCAATAAAGCAGAAAGAGATGTTTTTCTGGAATTCTCTTGCTTTTTCGATGATCCAGTGGATGTTGGCAATTGGATCTCTGGTTCCTCTGCCTTTTCTAAAACCAGCTTGAACATGTGGAAGTTCATGGTTCACGTATTGCTGATGCTTGGCTTGGAGAATTTTGAGCATTACTTTACTAGCATGTGAGATGAGTGCAATTGTGCGGTAGTTTGAGCAT